>BQNB010048776.1:0-42389 GCA_026074375.1 Tanacetum coccineum
AAAGTTTGAAGCCATGTGTTTCATAGCAGCAACATCCATTGATTATCACAAAATAATCTTCTTTGATTGTTGGTTGTAGTAGATCCCAGATCAGGGTGAAGATAATCAATAGCCTAGCTAATAACCAAGATGGCTACCGGATATCACTTGAAGTCGTGTAATCACTTTCCAAAGAAGATTATTCGACTCTATGCCTGGGTTACACGAATACCTCCTTGGGATAAAACCAAGTGTTTATTCTTGTTCTAGGCACATATAAAAAACCATGGGTTTCTATGTGTTCTTGTTTTCTGTGTGTTTTTCCATGCAATTGTGATCCCTATTTATAGAGGATTTACTCAAAACTTATTCATAAAATTAATGAAAGATTAATGGCAATTAATCTCTTCCATAATTATCCTTCATAATTTAGGAATTAGTGGTTACATGACCAAATTAAATATATGGTCATTAATGCAGTTAAATCTGCCACTTAAATAGGTAAAAGATATTACAAAACATTTAATGTAGTTAAACCTGCCACTTAAATGTTTGTAACCACCCATTTAATTCTAACCACTAAAAGAGTCAGGGGAAATTAGTGACTTGATGGGTGTACACTCCGTACCTCCAAACCCATTTCCAAGTATGATCTAATTCCTATAATTGCACTAAATTTCTAACAAAAGGATAGGCTTAGAGGGTTGTACTAGGGGTATCATGCACTAAAAATAAGTGCATGACAAGGGTGTGGGATAGTTATATAGTCGAGGTGACCATCATAACAATTATAGGTTTTAAAACATGGGTTAATCCTAGTGCCTCTTATCATTTAGCAAATCCTAATTCTCACTATACGGTCTCGGGATGCATCACAAAAACAAGTTCTAGAATTTAATACACTATAGGTACACTCATATAATTTAATACCGATACCAATGCTCTAGAAAAGGCGACAAAACCATACATACACATCCGTAACGACGAAACAGACACATATGACTGCATTCGAACCTTAACTCGAACAAGCTAAAGGTATAAACTATCTTGGGTATCAAAAATAGATACACGAATTCCTAAACATCTAAAGGCGAACCTCATATTTTTGGGGTGGAATTATGATGGTTTTTATGCTAGTCATATAAATTCCTATCCATGAGACGCTATTAATACTCGGTTTTCATCGGTATGTGTTATAAAAAAATTTAAATTTTGGTTAAAATTACCGTCTATGCTATGTTTCGATATATTACACATCATTTTAAGGAACAAGCAAATGGAAAATGAAGGAATAGTTTCTAAGGATTATTTCCCCTACACTTAAGTTGAACATTGTCCCCAATGTTCTTTAGAAGTAGTCGTATAGACGAATAAAGGGAAAAGAAAACAAGTAAAAGAAACTAGTACTTTTCTGGTTTGCTCAATAATGGAGAAGAAACATGCGATAAATGGTTAAATCATCCTCCAAAAATTGTCTAATAAAACTTCCTAAGAACTTCCAAGCTTATTCTTATCAAATATAGCCTGTAAATCAAAGACAAAAACAACTACACCTGGCATAAAATCGGCAGCTTATTCTTATCAAATATAGCCTGTAAATCAAAGACAAAAACAACTACACCAAGCGTAAAATTGGCGGGATAATGATATATACAAAGAAACTTTAGTGTTTGACTCTATGAAAGTAGTAAAGATAGAATGAAAGTAATGATGTAATCATA
Source organism: Tanacetum coccineum (assembly GCA_026074375.1). Classification (NCBI taxonomy): domain Eukaryota; kingdom Viridiplantae; phylum Streptophyta; class Magnoliopsida; order Asterales; family Asteraceae; genus Tanacetum; species Tanacetum coccineum. The sequence goes on from BQNB010048776.1 coordinate 1,701, forward strand.
GGTTTCTGTAGGTTTACAAGAAAATTATAAATTTTAGATATTGCACAATCTATTTTTTTAAAATAATTGAAAATTTTCGAATTTTCACATGTCTGGGGTCGTGACTCCGTCAGGGTAAATCTTGACGCCGTCTCCAGTCTCTGTGAAGATTTCTTCTTCGTTTTCTTGAAAAATTTCCTGCACGCAATTTTGTTAGTTATATCCTATATAAAATACTGCATAAAACCTGGGATTAATCATTATAATCATATGACTCGAAACTGACGTGAATTAATCTAAACAATTTATCTTATATGTTCGAATTGGTTCTTATAAACCTAAAATTTTCCCCTACACTTATTTAATGCAAAATACCTTTGATTGTCAATAAGACGGAGTTAAAAACAAAACAAAGATGATTACAAAAATAATTCAAACATAAAAAGAATAAACGAGAAGAATTAAAACACAAGACACTCCTAAATGCGAGAAACTTAAATATTGGGTTGCCTCCCAAAAAGCGTTTTTCTTTATTTACGAGTCTTGTAGCTAGACTCGAAGTCACACGTCCTACGTGAATTCTCCTTCATCAACAATTCCAGTCAAATATTCGGGTCCAAGCTCTAGACATTCTTTGTAAAACCCTAATAATTTGCTCATCGCGTACTCCACCCCTCTTCTTTTGTCCTCCTTGTTCCTAAGGTAGACTGACTTAGTGTGCTCTCTTTCTAGGTCAGATAGCGAGTCGTACTGCTCTATCTTAAAGGGAATCTTATAGGCAATTTCATTGGTCTCGCTTGTGAACCTTACTAACCTTTCGGATGGGTCATGAGTCATGTTGGATATTTCAATAAAGGGCTTCCCTAGTACTACTTGTGACAGCCTAGGGTCTATGATTGAACTAATATCCTCAACAATTATAAAGTCTATGACATAAGTGAAGTTTCCTACAAAGACGTGCATTCCTTTAATCCTTCTCGTGAAATTGTTTACTCCTCCATTTATGTCTTCTCTAGGGTCAAGTTTTCTTCTCATGATCCAATTATACAGCATTCGAGTCATGATATTCAGGGGCGAGTTAAGATCTATATAGGCTTTTTCAATATGTACATGTCCAATGTTGCATGGTATTTTAAGGTTTGACGGACATCCTTTTGTGATGATGGGGTTTCTCAGAAATATTGAAGGGATTGGACCACACATTAGATACTTATGGTATGCTAGCTTACTCCTAGTCAGGAGTATGTCAAAATACTCCACCTCTAATTCTCCTACTCCTGCGAATTCACCTACTTCAGGTTCCTCCTTGCGGGAATCATCATTCTTCTTAATTATCTCAATAAACATCATGTCACCGTCATCCCCTTTCGTGCAAACAAATTATCTGTCGGATGACAAGGGGACCAAGCCGAGCGATTCGAAGAATGAATTAAGTTTGTGAACTTTTTCAGTGATGAATAAAACTTATGGATCTGGTGGTAAGGAATGGTTGGTATTGATGTTTTCTGGGTTATCCTTCTCTTCTTTTTCATCTTCTTCAGGCTTGCCGTTTTGGGGTTCGCCCGGCCGCTTGGGACATATTGTGATCGAACTATGGATTCGGGTTGAGCATTGTGGGTCTTCTATTGGCTAAGAATGATCAGACAAAACTGGAGAGGTAGAGTTAACATTCAGTTTTGGGTTCTTAACCGTGTCGCTAGGAAGTGCCCTCGTTATTCGATCGGTGATGGCCTTCAAGACTGTGTTAATTTTGTTGGTCATCTCACTTTGTTGTTGTTTGAAATCGGCTTCAAACTTGGACAATCTAGCGTCTTTAGATGCCATGAAGTTGGATACCAATCATTTAAGATTTGATTGATAGTTAAAACTTTGAGGATTGTCTTTGAAGGAGCGGTTCAGGAATGAACCGTTTGGCTGAAACCGGTTAGGTGGGTTTGAAAAATTATTTTGAGAATTTTGGGGTTGTCTCCACCTAAGGTTTGGGTGACTTTTCCATGACAGGTTGTAGGTGTCACCAAGATTGTTCTGCTCGGATTTGAAAGTGTACCACATGCCTCCCGCTTTGTCGGTACGTGAGGACACATAATCGAAAAAAGCTTGCTCAGGATTTTCCATGCAGCACTGAGCGTCATGGGGACCACTGCAGATCTCACATGAAGAAGTGATTTTGTTCACTTGGGTAGGTTGCTTGTAACACCCCAAAATTGGTTTTTAAGTATATATTTAAGAGAATACCATAAGAATAAGTTTGACTATGACTTTTATAAGTTATAAGACGTTACGTGATTGGTTAGTCAAACCCGATAGTCAAACTATAAGTATAAGTAATATGTAAATGGTTTTAGAAAGTTAATGTGTCATATTTATAAAAGATTAAGACTTAAAGGACTAAAGTTGATAAGTATTTAATAACCTATAAAAGTTGATATGGCCAAATATATAAGAAAATAGGACTTGAGGGACTCATTTTGCCAATTGGCCAAAGTACCAACTGGCCAAAGTACCAACTAACCAGAGATATTTAGAAATATCTATGGAGTTTTCTACATAGATTCCATGTGTGTGTCTGGTAAGTGTCGATCCAGGGAGAAAGAAAAGAGAGGGAAAAAGATGAGAAATTGCTAAGTATGATTTGAAGGTAAATTAAGGTCCCAAATCAAGATATAACCAATGATTCTACTAGGTAAGTAATCCTAATCTTGAAGTAATTGAAGAATTAAGGGTTAGGGTTCATGTACCCAAATTGGGGGTTTGGGTAATTGATATTCTAAAATGAGTATTGAGATGTTTATTAATATGGGTAAAGGGTTAGTGTAAGGAAATTGGGGATTTAATCATATGATCAAGATATGATCATATGATGATTAAGGAATGGAATTTGAGTATGATTAATGGGTTCTGTAAACCCTTGATAATAATATTATATCTATATGTTGATAGGTAATTGTAATGATAATTGAGTAGAAATCAAGGATGGAGGGTGATGGCTTTCTTGATGTTTCTAGCTTGGATTTAAGGTAAGTAAATGACTATACAAGAAGTTATATTGAATTTACCATGTTTGTTTTATGTGTTATGTGTTAAGGTTATATGAGGATTAAGGCTAGTGTGCTTGATTAGGAGGATGAGACTAGTTGGTTAGCTAGCTATTTGAGTTTATCATAGTTGATTGCCTTTGATGATATGTGATATTGGAACGGATATGAATGGAATTGTGGTGAACTAGTAAGGTATGTAAGGTAATATGCTTGTGAATGAATGTTGGGATAAGTGCTAATGTGATAAATGAAATATGATGTCTTGTTATGTCTTTTACTTACTAAGCGTTATCGCTTACCCGTGTAGATGTCAATGTTTTGTAGGTTCAAAGTGAAGAAGGTAATGTCTCGCTAAGAAAGGCTCAAGCTACGAAAGTAAGGAATGGAAGTTTATAAAGATTTGCCTAGGAGCTTAGTATAGATACCGAGCTCCATCATGTTGAACCCCTAAGAGTATGTTTAAGCGTCATAAAGTGTTTTAATAAGGTTTTCGTCATGTGTCGAACGTTTTGTAAATGTAGAAGTTAAAATGGGTAAATCTATTGTGGTGATATTGAGTTTAAGTAATTGTGTAAATGGGTCAATTGGGGTGTTTGGTAAACTCGTAAGATATACGTTTCTGAGTCTTTTAGACCACAAGTATGTATGGAAAATGATGTTCTATGTATGTTAATGGTTTCTGGAAGATCTCGTGAAGTTTCGGATTAAGATAGTCGAGTTTTAGGTAAAAAGGGATTGGCTGCAGGGTAAAATGACTCTTTGTAGTGGTGTAATATTTTTGTTACGCCGTAACAAGAAGGGTGAAATGAGTTTACGACGTAACCTCATATCAGAGAAGGTTTTTGTCAATTTTGTTTTAGCCGTAAAAACTGAACTGTAAAGAGTTAGAATGAGTTCTTTATATCGTTGGAAAGCTTATGAAGTCTATTTTATGATAATGAAACTTTCAAAGGTCTAATTGTAAAGTATTTTAAAAATTATAACAAGGAATGGCACAAGGTCATTCTCGGTCAAGCGTTTTCGCAAAGTTCTCGATTTCAGGTCAAATTCGAGTCTGGAAAGGGGTGTTTCAACTTGGTATCAGTGCTTCGGTCTAAGGTAATTAGGTTTCCACTATAGGATGCCTAAAATTAGACCACTCGTAGATGCATTGCCGTAAGTTTAAGTAACGAAGAATGCGAATGCTTTAATTATAAGGTGGTTAAGTGCTTGCGGCGAAAAGAATGATAATGTATAGACATGGAATGATTATGAGAAATGATAATTATTAGTTTTCTATAGACTAAAGGATTAGGAATGCGGCTAAGAATGTGAAAACATTTATCGGAAATGTGTGAAGTATAGAAGTATATGTTTATGTAATGTAAAGTTTATGGTAGGTTATGTATATATATATATATATATATATATATATATATATAAGTAATGTAAGATGTATATGATGATATGAATTAAAGAGATGTTTGAGCTAAGATAAATGCATAGGATTGCATTCTAATAAGTAACGACAAAAGTATGTAAATATGAGCTAGGTAATGTGAAGGTGTTTGAATTATGAAAAGTCGTTTAATAAAGAAGTATTTTATTAAGAGTAAACGCTTATATGAATTACTAATGAAGGGGAAAAGTATGATAAGTTATAATGTAGAGAACATAATAAAGTATGATGCAATAGAATGACATGGTTAAGTACGAGATGTATATGAATGATGTTTAAGAAGAGTTGCGCTAGAAATCTTAAATGGTGCTAATCGTATTAAATGAATGATAAAGAATAAGGTTTATGTATATGAAAGAGCTTAATGAAATAAAGGATATATTGGTATGAAACTCGATCATGAGATCAACTTGAAGTTGACAAGAAAATAAGAAATACATATGTATATGAAATACAAAAGAATGAAAAGTATCATTTGGATCTTGTAAAATATAACGAAGAATGATAAAGTATGAGTTAAAGTTGCGTAAGGCAATAAAAAGGGGAAATGGAATGTATATGATTAGAAAAGTGCGTAGATAACAAAAAGGATAAAGATTTATAAATTAAACATAGATTTGATCCAATGTGGAACGTGATGGTATCCTTCGGGGTAGCCTAATGTAACGGTATCCTTCGGGATAGCCTAATGTGATGGTATCCTTCAGGATAGCCTAAGAATGTTAATGATACCACAAGGGTATCGGTAATGGGCGAATTCCTATGGGGAGAAACCAAGTTTCCTTCGGGGAAAAGTTAAGGAGATTTGATCCAAAACTATAAAAGATGATATCGAAAGTAAATGAGATAGCAATATGAGATGAATGGAAAGTAATGAAGACTTAAGCAAGTTCGAGTGTTATGTCGAAAATGTATAAGTAGGATGGTTTATAATCTCATTATTTAAATGGATTGGGATGCCTCTTCATTTAAATAAAGAAATTGTAAATCACCAAACCATAAGTTTATACTTCGTTATTTGCATTGATTGGGACGCTTCTCAATGTAAATAAAGAGGTATAGATGAGTGGGCTTATATGTTCTCGACATAACATGAGGAGAATTAAAGAAGTAGAAGAAGAGAGCCTAAAATTTGTTAGACGTCATAGAAAATAAGATAGGTGAAATAAGAATTAGAGTATAGGACTAAGGATGAAAGTTGAATTGAAGTTATGATATGCCTTATGGCATGGTTGCAATATGAGTAATGGTTATGGAGGTCGCTAAGTTGTATTAGCATCCTTAAGTGAAATGTAAAAGTATTAGTTGATGTTTAAGTTTATGAAGACAAAAGTATTAAAAATTCTAAAGTGACTTATAGTATTTGATGGGAGTTTATTAAAAAGAAGTAACGAAGGTAAAATGTTATAATGGAAACAATAAAAAGAAGGTCAAAATGATTGTGATAAATAAGAAAGCATAAATTAATGTTGGCTAATGAAAAGATGAGATAATAAAGTTTCTCAAGTAACATGTAATTATTGATGAAATTTTAGAAAATAGATGAATGGGAACATAATGGTATAGAGAAAAAGTTACTAAAATGATAGAATAGAAATTTTTAATGTCACCTATATGACGATTATCATTAGAAAAAAATGTAAGTATGATAGAAAAGAGCAAGAATTAGAACGGGCTAAGGATAATTAGAGGTATGATAGCATGGCTAGAGTTGCAAAACCATGTAGGTTGGTGCAACTAATTAAAAATACACTTAAGAATGCTAAGATAAAATGTGGAGTAAATGTGACCAAGTTATAATTAATGTTAGACGAAGAGATTTCGGGGACGAAATCTAAATAAGGGGGATAGACTTGTAACACCCCAAAACCGACTTTTAAGTATATGACCACTGCAGATCTCACATGAAGAAGTGATTTTGTTCACTTGGGTAAGTTGCTTGTAACACCCCAAAACTGGTTTTTAAGTATATATTTACGAGAATACCATAAGAATAAGTTTGACTATGACTTTTATAAGTTATAAGACGTTACGTGATTGGTTAGTCAAACCCGATAGTCAAACTATAAGTATAAGTAATATATAAATGGGTTTAGAAAGTTAGTGTGTCATATTTATAAAAGATTAAGACTTAAGGGACTAAAGTTGATAAGTATTTAATAACCTATAAAAGTTAATATGGCCAAATATATAAGAAAATAGACTTGAGGGACTTATTTTGCCAATTGGCCAAAGTACCAACTAACTAGAGATATTTAGAAATATCTTTGGAGTTTTCTACACAGATTCCATGTGTGTGTCTGGTAAGTGTCGATCCAGGGAGAAAGAAAAGAGAGGGAAAAAGATGAGAAATTGCTAAGTATGATTTGAAGGTGAATTGAGGTCCAAATTCAAGATATAAGCTTATACCAATGATTCTATAAGGTAAGTAATCCTAATCTGAAGTAATTGAAGAATTAAGGGTTAGGGTTCATGTACCCAAATTGGAGGTTTAGGTAATTGATATTCTAAAATGAGTATTGAGATGTTTATTAATGTGGGTAAAGGGTTAGTGTAAGGAAATTAGGGATTTAATCATATGATCAAGATATGATCTTATGATGATTAAGGAATGGAATTTGAGTATGATTAATGGGTTGTGTAAACACTTGATAATAATAGTATATCTATATGTTGATAGGTAATTGTAATGATAATTGAGTAGGACTCAAGGATTGAGGGTGATGGCTTTCTTGATGTTTCTAGCTTGGATTCAAGGTACGTAAATAACTATACAAGAAGTTATATTGAAGTTACCATGTTTGTTTTATGTGTTATGTGTTAAAGGTTATATGAGGATTAAGGCTAGTATGCTTGATTAGGAGGATGAGACTAGTTGGTTAGCTAGCTATTTGAGTTTAGCATAGTTGATTGCCTTTGATGATATGTGATATTGGAAAGGATATGAATGGAATTATGGTGAACTAGAAGGTATGTAAGGTAATATGCTTGTGAATGAATGTTGGGATATGTGCTAATGTGATAAATGAAATATGATGTCTTGTTATGTCTTTTACTTACTAAGCGTTATCGCTTACCCGTGTAGATGTCAATGTTTTGTAGGTTCAAAGTGAAGAAGGTAATGTCTCGCTAAAAAAGGCTTAAGCTACGAAAGTAAGGAATCGAATTAGATAAAGATGTGCATAGGAGCTTAGTATAGATACCGAGCTCCATCATGTTGAACCCCCAAGAGTATGTTTAATCATCATAAAGTGTTTTAATAAGGTTGTCGTCATGTGTCGAACGTTTTGTAAATGTAGAAGTTCAAATGGGTAAATCTATTGTGGTGATATTGAGTTTAAGTAATTGTGTAAATAGGTCTTGAGGTGTTTGGTAAACCCATAAGATATATGTTTCTGAGTCTTTTAGACCATAAGTATGTATGGAAAATGATGTTCTATGTATGTTAATGGTTTTTGGAAGGTCTCGTGAAGTTTCAGATTAATATAGTTGAGTTTTGGGTAAAAAAGGGTTGTCTGCAGAGTAAAATGACTCTCTGTAGTGGCATAATCTTTTTGTTATGCCGTAAAAAAGGGTTAAATGAGTTTATGGAGTAACCATAGTGGTTACGGCGTAACCTCAAATCTGAAAAGGTTTTTATCAATTTTGTTTTAGCCGTAAAAACTGACACGTTAAGAGTTAGAATATGTTCTTTATATCGTTGGAAAGCTTATGAAGTCTATTTTATGATAATGAAACTTTAAAAGGTCTAATTGTAGAGTATTTTCAAAAGTATAACAAGGAATGGCACAAGGTCATTCCTAGTTAAGCGTTTATGCAAAGTTCTTGATTTTTGGTCAAATTTAAGTCTGGAAAGAGGCGTTTCAGCTTAGGAGCAAGATGAGCTCCCATCAAGTGTTGGACTTGATTTTAGAGCTCGATGAGACAATGGTCAGATGAACTCGGGACATCTTGAGGCAAAGAGATAGCCTTGACCAGCTTAGCGAAGTCCCTTGGGTCGTTCCAACTTTCGTTGTCATAGAGGGTGAGGTCCTCTAATAGTTTCCAGGATTCTTCAGCGTTTCTATAACAAAGCTTACCACCGGCCGATTGGTCGATGGTTCGTCTTGTGGCGGGATTGACATGGTCATAAAAGATTTAGACTTGGAGCCAAAGATCGATGCCATGATGAAGGACTTTTTGGAGTAAGTCCTTGAAACGAGTCCATGCTTTAGAGAGAGACTGTCCTTGATGTTGTTGAAACATAAGGATGTCGTTACGGAGTTTTGCAATCCTTCCTGGTGGAAATAATTGAGTAAGGAAACGAGTAGTAAGATCCTCCTATGTGGAGATGGATCCTGCTGGAAGACTGTTGGGAATTAAATTCATACACTTAGTACTACCAAGCCAAAGACTTAGTACTGCTCAAGATTACAACTGCCAGTACTAACTTAACACTGCTGAAGGAGTTAAGACTGCTGCATGAAGACTTAAGACTGCTCAAGAGATAAAGACGTGTGAAGAGATATGTATTGACTTATTCTGTGTATATTCTATTTAGTTAGAAAGATATGCATATAAGATTAGAATTATAGAAGATTTGTAGTTATCTTGTAAAGGACTCCTTGGTGTATAAAAGGAGATCCTAGGTTATGATGTTAGATGTGATTTCATAGAGTTGCATGCATAGCTTCAAGGTTGTAAACCCTAGTACTAGACAGAGTACTCGTATTATTGATCTTAATAATATTGAAGCTTTTTGTTACATCTTTGTTCAATCATATTTACTGTTACATTCATAGTTCTTCTAAGTATTAAAGAGTAGATTCCGCATACTCTTTAATATACACACAAAGTTTCTACCATTGTTATTTTGGATTTATCCAAGGTAACATACTCTTTACAAGCTAAAGAATCAATCATAGTTTGGGATCAACAAGTGGTATCAGAGCTTGTGTTCTGAAACTTTGATCTAGAAGAAACTAACAAGAAGATCTCTTTACTCACAAGGAAGAGATGGATCTAGAAACTGCCCAAACCAATACTACTGCAAAGTTGCCCCTTCTCAAACAGGGTGAATATGATATGTGGAAGCTAAGAATTGAGCAATACTTTCAAGTACAAGACTATGCTCTATGGGATGTCATAGAGAATGGAAACTCATTCAAACCAGCAGCTCAAACAACAACAAATGCTGATGGTTCCTCAACTACATTAATACCAGGTCCTGTAACTGCTGATGAAAAGACTCAAAAGAAGAATGATGTGAAGGCAAGAAGTATGTTACTAATGGCACTTCCAAATGAACATCTACTGACATTTAATCAGTACAAGGATGCCAAGACTTTGTTTGCTGCTATACAAACAAGATTTGGTGGTAATGATGCCACAAAGAAGACTCAGAAGACTCTTCTGAAGCAAATGTATGAGAACTTTAGTGCTCCAAGCACAGAGTCTCTTGATTCTATTTTTAACAGGCTTCAGAAGATTGTAAGTCAGTTGGCTATCCTTGGTGAAAATATTTCACAAGAAGATCTTAATTTGAAATTTTTAGGAAGTCTGCCTTCTGAGTGGAATACTCATGTTGTGGTCTGGAGGAATAAACCTGATCTAGACACAATGCGCTTTGATGATCTCTACAACAATTTCAAAATTGTTGAACAAGAAGTTAAAGGATCTACAAAATTAAGCTCAAGCTCAAGTTCTTAGAACTTGGCTTTTGTGTCATCTACTAGCAGTACTAATGAAGTTAATACTGCTTATGGAGTTAGTACTGCTAATAATCAAGTTAGCACTGCTAGTACTCAAGTTAGTACTGCTAACTTAAGTGATGACATTGTTTATGCATTTTTGGCCAGTCAACCAAACGGATCTCATCTTGTACATGAGGACCTTGAACAAATCCATGAAGATGACTTAGAAGAAATGAATTTGAAGTGGTAGTTAGCATTGCTGAGCATAAGGATAAGAAAGTTTTTCCAGAAAACTGGTAGAAAGATTACTATCAATGGGAGTGACACAGCTAGATATGATAAGTCAAAGGTGGAGTGTTTCAACTGTCACAAGTTTGGACACTTTACAAGGGAATATAGAGGACCTAGGAATTAAGATAACATGAGCAGGAATCAAGACAGCTCTAGAAGGACTATAAATGTGGAAGAAAATTCTTCTAAAGCCATGTTGGCTATTGATGGAGCTGTTTGATCGTATGATGCTATTTGGATTCGAGTTCATACTGCCAAGTACATTAGTACTGCTTGTTTTGTGATAGTTACTGGCTAATACGAGTTTTTTTTTACTACTGCAATGGTTATAAGAGAACAAACAACTCGTTTTGATTTGAAATCTGCTCAGTAATATGAAGAATAGTAAGTAAGGTTAATATAGTAATGGGCCTAGGTATTACGTACTGCTTGGATCTAACAAATGTAAGTACTGCTTTTCAATATGTGTAAGTACTCGTTATTTGGGAAAAAGTTTTCAACTGTAGTATTGTCCTATATAGGACAAGGAAGGAATTTTGGTCTCGGATGATCAAAGATATCGGGCAACACACGATGAATAGTTATCGAACAGCACAGAATGTTTTTGGATTATTTAATTGACATAAACAATTTAAAGCCGTCTAATGGTTTAATTGGTTACGAAGACGATTATTTATCACTTATTTGAAGTTGAAGTAGAGTTTCACAGGTTTGTGTTCTTATCATATCTTAAACGGCTCACAACGTTTAGAGATAACTTGTTCGTGCTTAGAAACGATGTGACGAAGACTTGACAATCAACAAAGTATTGTGATTTACAAACTTATGGTGCTCAATGCTCACATTTGCTGTCACTTTGGTTATGTGTCTCACAGAAGATGAGGATTTTTGTCAAGAGATCGTGATCTACTTATATTTCATAGATTTATTTATAAGTATACGACACGTTGATATAAAAAATATAAAACACAAGTTTGGGTTTAATCACATTAGCATCAAGTTCGTTATACTTAGTTTTCTTCATCGTAATCATTACATAGAGCCTAACAGAATTGAAGATTCGACGAAATTGTTAACATATTGGTTTACAGGAGAAGCTTGATAGTTAAAATGTTTAAACCATTTACATGCACCACATGAGGAGAATGTTTTTACTAAACTGCAAGTCATTTTACAACAAGCTAGTTTAAGTTTTCCTACTGCTCAAGTTTATTTATCATAAGGCGCTTCATGGAGGTGAAGACATCAAAATAAACAACTATTTTATAGATCATATATCCCATGTTAATTAACCCATTTTGTATAGTTTATTGCAAAGAATTTGTTATTTACTCATTTTATATTTAAGAATGCGTAATTATGTGAGTAAATGGTGAAAGTTTAGCAAAGGCGTGCATTATGGAGCTAAAATGAAGAATATTTTCAAGATTACTGTTTCTGAAGACAATACGTCCGTATCCAATAAATGGAAGATATGGCGTATCCATCCTGCACTCACCAAAGACACAAAAAGGAATAAAGATCGAATACGTCATATCCAGAGGACTCAATACGCCGTATTTAAGATATGGAATCAATATAATATTCTGGAAGATATCAAACGTGGTCCCTACTCCAAGAAATCCCTAATACGCCGTATCCAATTCATGGATACGCCGTATCCAACCGACTTCCAGACCTTATAAATATAAAACTCAAAACGAGTTTTAAGTGTGCTAGACATAATCTCGTACCTAAATCACAAAAGTTTGATTTTTAAAGGAGAAAAAGAGCAAAGAGGACAGCACCATATTCAATTCCCATAATGACACAACATGTAATTCCATATACTAAGTATCGTTCAGTTATTGGTAACATTCGATAACTCTAGTGTGTTAAGTTTACCTTTGCCTAAAATAATTACTCTTGTATTTAATAGACGTTTAAATGCTAATACATTCGTATTAGCCATTATTATGAAGATCTGAATGTTTGGTATTTGTTTATAACGATTTCTGATTTACGTTGAGTTCATGTATATGTTTATCAATTTATACATGTTTACGCGCTTTTGTATGCGATCCTATCTGTAACACCCCATTTTTACAATAAAGCAGCGAAAGCTAATCTCGGTAATTACTCTGGAAAACACAAACAATCATAATCAAGAAAATAGACCCAAAAGAGACATGTTCAAAAAGATATGTTATCATTTCATTTCAAATCAAAGAATAATACATGGGCAGGTCCCAAAATCTAGTTACATACAAAGTGAAGATAACAAGTTTTAGCCATCCTGTCTAGTCCATTCCACTCTGTGCCGAAAATTGCACAATAACCTAAGAATAAACAGCTAAAAAAGTCAACACCAAGGTGAGTGGAAATTCAAGGTTTGATAAACAGTTTTGAATACAAGTCAATGGTAATAATTGTACAAACTCAATTATTATGAAAAGTTATTAGTTATGATCTTAGGGTCACGTTATTATATAGCCTTGTTAATTTGTAATCATTGCAACAATGCAATTATAATAGTAACCATGTAATTACTGCATTATGTCCTTGTTTGGGGTCTGTCTGGTCTTGACTGGTATATTATATGTCTGGTCTAAGCTCATGTACACAAACAGACAAGTGTATATAATATACCCAAAGTGATGTATATATAATAAAGAGATAGAATGGCCCTCGGTGGTAAGTACTTGCCATAATACCTATGAAATTTAAATAAACGTGTATGGATATACCTATCCGGCTAACACAAACAGGATTCGTCAATCCTGATAGATCTATCCACAATATTCGCGTTCACCCAAAAGTGATTAATGGTCTATGATAATAGGGTCTTCAGGCATATTAAACTTATACAGTAGCTGTAAAAGTGTATCAAGATAGCAAAAAACTTGTAAAAACACTATAATCCTGGTTTGAGCATGTAATTAGTCTTTGAAAGTAATCACATGTAATAAGATAAACGAGTATGTAAAAGAGTTTGTAACAAGCATGTATCCCCCTCGCGGGTTTATAAAACATGTAAATAAGTAAAGGCGAGGTTATGAACTTCACCTGATAGGTAGATGTAATATATATTCCAAAATGAAAGCTGACGACCTTATCACAATCTTAACTGGGGAAGGTTGATATAGCAAAATGATAATAAACAGCCACGTCACGCAACCTGAGTAAATAGTCAAGTCTTAAGAAGATTGTATTCTAGAACTTAGGTCCTGAAGAGTTTATGAATTAGATGAAGATTTGGAATTAATTGTAGTCACCGTGTTCGGCCCATCATAACTCAAAGTCCTTTCGTAAACTTTGAGAGTCTAGGGCACTTTAAATCGTAAACCAAACAACCCAGTCAGAACGTAAATAACCAAGATGAAACCTCTAATATGAAGCTTCCCTATATTTGAATAAGATAAATCGTTTTAAGTCTTTTGTTTAATATCTGGAAATGATAAGCACGTCGAGCGTTAATTAAAGTTATGTCTTGTAAGGTTTTGAACATATTTATATACTTTTTCAAAATGTTACATATTAGACCCTTATTTGAACAGTGGCAAAATATACCCACGGCGTTTTGCACTTTTACAGTTTGGTCCTTCAAGTTTAAAAGATATACCAAGTAACCTTGTACTTTGGAAAGTGACATAATAGACCCCTATAGTTATAACTTTGATAAAGATGACAATCATTCAGCCCTTTAGTTTATAAATTTTAAAGTTACGATATATACCCCTTGCATGGATTATAATTACAAAACATGTCCAAATTGCCATGCAAGCTTATTTTAACATTTCAAAAGATATTTATAGGTTATAATAAACTAAAATATGAAGGTTTAACATAATGAAAGTTTAAAATAACGATTCGTTAAGCTAGGAAGCAAAACGGGTCAAATTAGGGTTTTAAAACGTAAACGCGCGGGTTTTAAGTTCAAATTCCTTCATTAATCAATAAAGTGGTTATTTTAACATTAGTTAAGCATGCTAGGATAGATTATAACAATATTTAATCATTATAACATTTAGTTTTAAGAAAAACATAAAATTAGGGTTTCGGGTGTACGGTTTTGGATCAAAAATGGAAATAGAGCATGAATTTGATTATGAAACTATAAACAAGAGTATTATTTTAGGATCATATGAACATTATAAGGGTGTAGTAGCAGAAGTAGAACATTCAAAACCTGGGTTTGAGCTTCAAGGATCAAAAATGGTGGAAACGGGTCGTTTCGGGTAGTATTTCCACTCGTACGCCTTGTATCTTGTTCCCGGGGCTTCAAATCTTCAAAGCTTTGCTTGAATGATCTTCTTAGATGATCCTAGGATCATATGGAGCAGAGAATGTTTGCTCACTTGGGTTATAGAAAGAAGAAGTGGGGGATGATTTGAAATGGAGGCATAATACCCCTATTTATAGTAATTTTGGAACTTGGTGACTAAGGAATGGTAAGAGACCAGGGTGAGGACATGTGTGGTGTAGCTAAGGGTGATGTGAGAGCTGTGGATGATTAAGGAAGGCTATGTGGTTGCAAGGTGGAGGTGGTTCTAGACGTTTTAGGGGTGTTTGGTTTGATTTATACATGGCTTGTTTTTGGATATCCAACTCAGTCTTGGTAAAAATGGTTGCCATAATGCAAAACGAAACTCCTTTAAGCTCAAACCATTGAGTCATTTGTTAGATATTGAGTCCTCTACAACGTTTAGTTTTTTACATATTTAGGTTACTAAACAACAAAATAGAGATACTACTATTTACTACAGGAGGTGTCCGAATCTGCCACCCTTTGGCCATTTCGGCTATAACTAATTCAACCTACGTCGAAACGGGTTGATCCACCGGCAAAATGAACACAAGACAATAGGCCACAACCTAGTGATTTCACTTAATACCTAGAACCTGATTTATTTTCCCATATCCTATGTTTATTAGACTGAACCGATTCTAAAACCTAGGCCAAGTTTTAGGTTTTAGGGTTAGAACTAGATTAGGCGTTTTGTTTAAGGGTTTCTAGGATTATAATTCAAGTTATTAATGAGTTATAATGATGAAATGGGATTTTCTAATGTTGTAAATTAAGTATTTTACAACTTATTTAGGATTAAATGGTTTAGGTTTAAACGGATAAAAACCAAGAAACGGGGTTATGGATTAGAAACCTAGCTCGGTTTAGGGTTTTCTTGTTTCGAATTCATATAATCTTATGAAAAGAGAATGAATATAAGAATGAAAATGAAGTTCATAACTTGCTTTTAACCTTGTACTTAATAGATTGTATGGAATTCCTAGGAAAACAAATGAAAACGGCTATTTTAGATGTCACGCTTAATGACTTGTACATTCAGCTTTTAAGGACTTGTACTTTGACTTTGAGGGAGTTTATATTTCAAATGAAATGTTATATTACTTTTACATATGATTTAGTAGCTTGTACATTCACTTTAGATATTAATCCTTCATAGAATTAGTTATAGAGGTATACGATAACGATTTTAAAGCCCGTTTGCTTATAACGTTGAAAAATGATACAATATAGGAAATATGTACATTGTAAAGATAAGACGATATTGACTTGACATAATATGATTGATTGCTTGACATATAATAGAAGATAAGATTGCCAAAGATAGGTTGCTGAGCTCGTCTACTTTAGTTTATGTATTACATGACATACTTAGATATTGACAATACAACAAATGTAAAAACGAAAAAATTCCCCGTACCCATTGAGATACTAAAAAAATAGGTATTGTATTGATGAAATTTCTTGGGTTGTTTAAGTCTCCCACCCCTTACCAGAAATCCGTCCCCGAGATTTAGTATAAAGTTGTAGTGAAAAGATGTAGGTACTAGGGCATGAAATATAATTTTATATGTTAGGTTATCAAGGTCACAAGTCCGCATGTGTGCTGCATTTATAATTAAGTTGAAACAACCATAATTCTAAGTTACTTCCTTTCACACGTCCTACTTATTCAAGACTACACCTCTTGACAACCATTAGAATATTCTTCAGATCCTGATAGAACCTGGGTGATGAAATTATTTTGATTTGTGGAACCTGTTGGTTATGGGCCCACCACGCATCTCTGTGCTACATCTGATCGTAAAGAATCGCTATTTATTAAAAGTCAACATCGAATAAAATGCTATCCAAGTCTTTGTTAAAATATCATACCTAGTGGTATTGTAATCATTAGACAATGTAAAGCTTTCTTATGTATTTCCTTGTTATTATGTTGCAGAATATAACAAAAAAATTTAGAATACGGAGATCATGGAATGAGTAATGGTCCAGGTATGATTTATGAATTTGTAAGAGAGAAGCTAATCATGTGAATACATATAATTGAAATGAACAATGATGAAGGGTATAAAGGTAAAATGTTAATGCTCTCAGGAATTGTTGTACAAAATGATGAAAGAAAACTTGTTTTACGTTAATTTTATATACTTAAGCCTACTTATTTATAATTTGTCACTTACAAAAAGAAGTGTACAACACCTTTAACTGAGAATTTTATAAATTCATAGTTCGAAGATTTATAATTTCCTTATTCAAATGAAGAAGTGACCTAATTCATTTCAATAAGATGATCATAAATCGTCTTACCTAAGCATAAAAACACGATATGGTAATGTGTAGAAAATGATATGATCATGAATGGTTAGATAATATTGAGATGTTGATTGTACTGACGCCCATATAATCGAGGATGAAATTTATGTTGCAAAGATAATGAAGAAAGTATTGAGAGTTGAACATAAAAGATTAATGGAAATGACAAATAGTCGAGTTAGGAATCATCATATAACAGGATGAAAACGGAATCATCACTTTATTATTTCATGGATAACTTTACATATGAACTTTACATATGAAAAAAGAGTATGAAAACTTATGCTCAAGTAACTTGTGTAGGATGAAAGTAACAGACGTGACGATGATTGATGATTGGTTTTTTGAGATTGAAGAAGATTCTGATGAGAGTTGAATATCCTCGAGAGTTGTTTTTAGGGTAGAAATCCTAAAGTGAACAAAAGCAAAGCTGCTCTAAGTATGCTTTCATGTAGACCTGTTGATTGCTTTCGAGCACTGATACGCATAATTTCCTTTTTTCCACAGGCATTACAAGTTACGGGGGGGGAATTACCGTTTTGTAATAGTTCAAGTGGTTGATCTTTTGATTTTCTGCAGTTCTTGTTCGAGATGTCCTATCTTGATGTAAGTCTGACACTTGACAATACATAGGACCTATGTGATGTAAGGGTGCAAGCTATCCGACACAAAGACGCTGTATTCCGTATAGGTCGACCCGTGGATGTAGCAGTAAAAATCCCTGAAGGTTTTTCTTGCTTCCTGTTCTGCTGCTGGTGGTGATCATGTTACGGTTGTTAATAGTTATAGTTATTCTGATAGTTGTTGTTGATGATGTTTCCCTTATCCTCAAGTTTCGTTTATGATCATTAGCTTCTAGCACAGATCATGCTTTAATTATCTGATCCATTAATCTCTGGGCTAGCTGTATGCTTCCTCCGAATTTTAAGGCATCGAGGCAAGTAACATTTTCCTTCAATACTTCTGGGTAATCCATTGATGAAAGACTCCATAAGTTCTCGGCGTTGGTATCATAGTGGGCATAAGACGGCTATCCTATGAAATCTCCTAATGTAAGTACTTAAGATCATTTCCCTTTTCACAACCCAAGTAGTAAAATTCGTCTTCCATTTTTCATGATTCAGTTCGAGGCAATACTTTCGGTTAAGAGTCTTTTCAAATTCGGTCCAAGTGATTTGATTGGCTTGATCTATTCCAATAGGTTGAGCGTATGAATTCCACCAAGACAAGGCATCATCGGTTAAAGTACCGGTAGCATATGTCACTTTGTTTTCTTCGGCACAGTGGCTACGAGAAAATACTGATTCAGTCCGCTCAAACCAGCGAATGAGGCTAACTGCTCCTTCCGTACCATTGAAGTAGAAAGGTTGACAGCTAACGAACTCTTTATAGTTTCCCGTTTTTGCTACAGGAGTTCCAGTAGGTCCAGTGTTCCTATTGGGATTACTAGCACTTGCCATTGATGCAGCTTGTGCTTTTAGAGCTGAGGAAATGCCATCATTAATTAGTTGCTGGATGGCAGCTAAAGTTATGGCCGGTGTTTCAGATGTTGACGTCCTTTTGGGAGGCATTCTATCAACACAAGATAACGCGTAGTAAGAATGACATCACAAGTTTTGGAAGGTAATACTTAAAAGAAAATGTGATGCTTAAAATGCTTAAAGAGAAATGCTTATTTTTGAATTTTAAGCACTTAGGGGTTATGGTATGATTCATGAAGACGGAGATAATGATGCAATTGGTGGAAGAATGTGATGACAAGAGCGGATAAGTTAGAAACAATAAGATACGAAACGGGATTGCCTTTATAAATAACTTGCCTTCTTACTGTACATAGTCAAGATTTGACAAGCGTTTTTATTTATACCACACATCCTGTGGCTAGGATAAAGTTATAAATAGCTTGATGATTTTGATCCGGTAGATGACATCCTAAAGATCTTCCTGACGAGCTTGGATTTTCTTAATGATTTGTTCTAGATCGGAAATTCTGTAGTGAGCAAAGGAAATCTTATGCTTTTGCCCTAACCGCTTCTTTTGAAGTCTGATAATCTGAGTACAGATTCTCTTAAGTTCGGTCTTTAGTTTGTTACCATTAATATGTCCCTTTCATCCATTCTCATCAACGGTGAAGATGGAGTTTCATCTAAATAATTTCAAGATATTCATCACTTGTTTCTCATGATGTTTCAGATACATCTTATCTGAACATTTTCCTATTTCAAATACTTGAGGTGGGGTAGAAGTATAAACTGAGAAGGATGGTGATACCAAATTACAAGTTTGATTCCGAGATGAATTAGATAACGTAGTTGAGGAAGAAGATGAGGAACAGATTCGCTTCTTAGGTGGTAATAGTTCTTCAGGAACAAAGAAATATCGGGGATCAAATAGTAGTGATGGTGGTAATACCGGAGATGGAGTCAAAATAGCTGGTGGAGTAATAGGATCTGGTGGTGAAATAGGTGATTCCTTAGCATAAAATGCTTGTACGTCCTTTAAACAAGGATTATTGTAGAAAGGTGAGATCACTGATGGGATTATATTAGAGTTTTCCGAAGAGTTAAAAGAAATGCTTCCTGATGAAGCTGGGAAATAATCCGATGAGACCGAAGTATAGTTAAGAATATTCATAGAGGAAAAAGCATCCTCAATATCGGAAGTAGAGTGGTTGGGAGAAGACATCGTTCTGTTAACAACCCAGTTGTAAATAACATAAGTTATTTATGGTATAATATAGTATAATAGTTATGTATCTTTACATACTGATCCGGAATGTAGTGGCACGGAGGACTTTGATGGCTAGAAAAAGAAATGTGGTTATAGTTAAGGTTTTGACCTTGTTCTCTATAACCATGGCGCTGATACCAATCTGTAACACCCCCATTTTTACATATAGCAGCGGAAGCTAATCTGGGGTATTACTTCATGGATACAACAATCATAATCATAGAAAACGACTCAAAAGAGACGTTGTTCAAAAGATACGTTATCATTCATTTAAAATCAGAGTTTTACAAAGGCAGGTCCCAAAATCTAGTTACATACAATGTGAATGATAACAAGTTTTAGCCATCTTCAAGTCTATGCTACTCCGTGTCATAAGTTACTTAATTACCTGAGATAAACATGTTAAAAAGTCAACACAATGGTTGAGTGAAATTCATAGGTTTGAAATGCAATACTTGAATACAAGTCATCATAAGTAATTGTTATAAAAGCAGTGTCATAGTAATGCGTTATAGTGTGGTATTGGGTTACGTTGTTATACACCCGTTATTTGTAATAATTGTAACGAATACAATTATCATGGGAAAATGGTATTGCATGTATAATGTTATGGTATAATTGCGTTATTGTCTCATCTAAGCTCGAGGCACACAAACTGACTAGTGTATATAGATACCCAAATTGATGTGATATATATATATAGAGAGAGAGAGAGATAATGACCCTTGGTGTAGGTAATTGCCATATACCTATGAAATTCAAATATAGTGTGTTTGGTTACCACTTTGCCCCTAATATGTTGATTCACTTTTAAAATATTTACAAGCATTTAATAACTCCTAGGGCCATGTAATAGTCTTCAAACTACCTTGCATTGTGCGTTGCTAATAGCGGCAACAAGTAGACGGCGGGTTCGTGTAATTCGTTCATGCTTTAGGAAATAGTTACATAGATCATCACAAGGGTAACAAGGCAACAACACTAGGAGAAGCAATCTAAGGAGTAATACATGATTAAATAGACACTATGTTTTATCTTATTGTTATCACCATTAGCGTAGTTAATATTTAGTTTAAATAGCTAAAACCAAACCTCTCTCCAATTATATGATTTACTTGCTTTCTATAAAACACAAAAATACAAAAATAATCTTTCCTCAACCCTTAGAATTATGTTAGACCGTGATCAAGCCTTCCAAACCTATTCCTCGAGTGAACGATAAACAACCCCGAGTCTTGCCAATACTATACTACAACGATTAGGTGCACTGCCTAGGGAGTTGTAAAACTTCTTGTGTAGAAGTCCTACACGACCGCACATCAAGTTTTTGGCGCCGTCGCCTAGGGAATAGTTAGGTTCTGATCATAGTTTAGCTTAGTTCTACTCGCTTGAATCCTTTCAAGTGAGAATTTAATTTCCGCATAATAGCTTTCTTGTAGTCTATCTTTTCTTTGTGTGTTTGTCCATAATTTCCAACGACTATCCCATTCTCCATCATGGAGAACGCGAATCCACCACCTACTCGTCCTGTCCTACCAGCTGCGCTACGCGCACGATTTAACCAAGAGCTCCAAGAGCTACAAAAAATTTCGGCCTTTGTTGACTCTCGCCTAAAGAGTATTAAGCGACTCCTCAATCACTTCACCGACCAACCCAATAAGACCAGTATTAATGACTCTGAGTCTGATAATGGATCGAGAGAGACACCCCTTGTCTCTCCCTTCCCTCACTCTGTCAATGACTCAAAATAAAAAAGAATATAATAGGAAGTTCCTATTATTAATGAGTATGAAAACGCTGGAACACTACACCGAGAAAGAATTATCAGTAGTTCTGATAGGGATGATCTTGCATTTGAATGTATGATAGGCTTTAGGAAGTTTACTGCCTATCTCGACCCTTTTCTACCAATGAATATTATCTCACGTAAAGCCTATAACACAATAATAGTAGAAAGACTAGAAGAGACAGGAAATAACCTAGTTGCCATTGTTAGGGATGTCTACGTGTTTGTCAGAAGTTTCACTTATGTCATAGATTTTTTCATATTAGAAGACATAGGAGAATTCATTATGAGCGATATGGCCAAAGTCTTAATAGGCAGACCCTTTAGAAAAACCACTAAGCTTAGATATGACATCATTAAAGGTTTGGTCTCATTCATTAAGATCTTCGACACATACACATATAGGATGCCACGAACAATACCTAGGCTCAAGAACTTCAATTGGAGTAAGGTCCCACCATTATTAGAACTTAGCTAAAATAATTTGATGAATGGACTTAGGCACTCCTATGAGAAGAATAAGTTTATGTACAAAAATTAGTTAGACTTAGGTCCTGAATACCAAGTAGATGAGCGTATGAAATAATGGCTCATTTGGGGGCATGTGAGCATTCATGAAGTCACGTAAGGGTGTGTGACTTCGAGTCTAGCTACAAGACTCGTTAATAAAGAAAAGCGCTTCTTGGGAGGCAACCCAATTTACTTTTCCTGCATATTAGGAGTGTTAAGTGTGTTTTATTCTTTATAATTTATTTTATTATGTTTAAACTATCTTGTAATCATGCTTTGTTTGTCTTTAACCTCGTCTTAATTTCTATCAAAGGTATTTTGCAAACAATAAGTGTAGGGGAATTTATCCGGCTTTTGAGCCAAATTCAAACATATTTAATAAATTGTTTAGATTAATTCCGCAGACAGATTTAATTCATATGATTTGAAGTTAATCACATTTTATATGCAGTCCCAATTAATACAAGTAATAACCTTATGGAATCAAGTTGCAGGAAACTTTATCATAAAAACCAAAATTTCATTTTCACAGACAGTGGAGTCCGGGCCCCCCCCCCCCCCCCCCCCCCCCGTCCCCCACGATTAAACATGCCGACGCCGTCACCATGACACCTGTGACGGGGTCACACCAACCTCGACGGCGTCAAACTCCCAGGTCCAGAAAACTTAAAGTTTTTAATTATTTTGAAATAAAAATGCGCAACATTTAATATATGTCTTCTTCTGCTATAAACCTGCAAAACCTAACGAGTTTAACAATTCTTTCATCCTATCTATCGAGTCGAACCCTAACTTCATATTGTATATTGGTAAAACGCATGTTTTATGCTTGGTATAGTTGTCTTTGTCTTTGATTACAGGTTATATTTGATGAGGAGAAGCTTGGAAGTTCTTAGGAAGTTTTATTGGATGATTCTCGGAGGACGATTTAACCAGTTATCGCATGTTTCTTCTCCATTATTGAGTAAACCAGGGGAGTACTAGTTTCTTTTCCTTGTTTTCTTTTCCCTTTATTCGTTTTAACGGGTACTTCTAGAGAACATTGGGGACAATGTTCAACTTAAGTGTAGGGGGAAAATAAGCCTTAGAAACTATTCTTTCATTTGTCATTTGCTTTGTCCTTAAAATGATGGGTAATATATCGAAACATAGCATAAAAGGGAGATTTTTACCAAAATTTAATTTTTTTTACGACACATACCAAAAGAAAACCAGTATTATTAGCGTCCCATGGATATGAATTTATATGACTAGCACAAAAACCCTCAAAATTCGACCCCCACAATGTGAGGTTCGCCCTTAGATATTATACCTTTAGCTTGTTCGAGTTAAGGAGTGAGCAATCATGTGTGTCTATTCCGTCGTTACGGATGTGTATGCGTGGTTTTGTCGCCTTTTCTGGAACATTGGTATCGGTTATTTTAGGATTATGAGAGTGTACCGGTAGTATATTAAATTCTAGAACTTGTTTTAGTGATGCATCCCGAGACCGCATAGTAAGTATTAGGATTTGCTTGATAAGAGGCATTAGGATTAACCCATGTTTTAAACCTGTAATTGTTATGATGTCAACACCAATCATATAACTATCCCACACCCTTTCCATGCACTCACCTTTTTCACGGTTTCCGGTAATTTTTCTGGTTAAAGCGGAACTATTAATGAAGACATGTCCACCGCTAACACCAATCGTTTTTACAACCCAAAAAGCCTTAGCCTACCCCTTATGTAATCATTCTTAGTACATTATTGTGTTTAACCCAAGTTAATTATTGAGTACACGGTTGCTAAGTCCTTATCCTTGTAAATACAGTTTGGGAATGAATGAGATTCATGGTAGTATATATTTCAAGGAAGAATGGGGAAGAACAGTTAAGTCAATACCCCTATGTTTTGTCAAATAATCTCATGTTATTATGATCCACTCAAAATCGGGTCAATAGTTAGATTTGTAAAATACGAACATGTAAAAGCTCAAGTGTAGGGGTACGTGTTATAAACCCTATGTGATGTATTATGTTTATATAAAAAAATAAGAAAAGAAAAAAAAAGATTGATGTAGAGTTGTGTAGAGTTTGTATATCTTTGTTTGAGTCTTGGCTTAGCAACAAAACTAGCGTGTATTCGTATAAGTAATTAGCTAACCCTTCCACTCCAAAT
The DNA here is from genome assembly GCA_026074375.1 of Tanacetum coccineum. Classification (NCBI taxonomy): domain Eukaryota; kingdom Viridiplantae; phylum Streptophyta; class Magnoliopsida; order Asterales; family Asteraceae; genus Tanacetum; species Tanacetum coccineum. The sequence goes on from BQNB010048776.1 coordinate 25,906, forward strand.
TCACCCGAAGTCACCACCCAAATGTATCTCATCCGTTTCTATTTCCATTATATGTTATCTTACACCTACACCCCACAACCCTTTAAAAGACCTCTTAGATAGTAATGAATAATGCTTACACCTAGCAGTGGAGGTTTGATCCTTTACTAAACCTATGGTAATTTATATGCTATGACAGGTAATGAGTGTGATTTTCCGTTTCCCCCATATGTTATAATTCATTATACACCCGAGTGAAAGAGAGAATCCCAAACACTTATGTGAGGTGCTAGTATATACCTTCCATGCTTTTAATTATAAGGTCTAGGAGGTTGTGTTGTAGAATATTTTTAAAGAGTAGGTAAAATGACCCCTCATATTGTTATTGTCTAGATAGAAAAACCCATTTGCTTGAGAAACAAACTTTTAACCAAAGTAGTCTCAAAAACCTCTCGGGTCGTTTTCCCTCGACGAAGCGTGAATTGAAAATCGGTTAAGTCCGTGATCGCGCCTTTTGAATGGTTTCAAAGATTTTTGAATTGGCTTTTCTAAATCCTACTAAATATAAATGACAAGTAGATAAATGCACGGAATCAAGTAAACAAGAAATGACAATTAAACACGTAAACATTAAAACGTAAACGGGAATTAAAAACACGACATTTAAATCCTAAATTATCTAAAATTAAACCTAAAATGATTTTCTTAAACTTTTTCTAATCCTAATTGACTATTTTAAAAGAAAATGCTAAGGAAATTCTAAACCGAGGGTAATCTAAGCTAAAAATGAAGAAAACAAGAATGGGAACGAAATCTTGTTCTTTAAAAAGTGAAATTTCAAAATATTAACCATACGAAATAAATTTCAACACTAAGCCTAGATTAATGATAAAAAGAAAATTTTATAAAAAAGAAATTATTTTTTTGATTATTTTTCTATTTTTTATGATTTTTTAAAGTTTTTAACAAAATTAATTCACGAAAATTATAAAACTTTAAGCTAAAATTCCTAGAAAATTTCTAAAAGTAGCTTAAGATAAGCAGGGTGCAGGAAAAATATCAAATCCTAAAGAGCTAAACTAAATAAGCCCGGAAAAAAATCGAATAAGCACTCGAAGTGCTAATTATAACTAAAACTCAAAAAAGGGTTAAAAGAATTTTAAACGCACCTTAGGACGTAAAAGTCCCAAGGGCGCAGTGGTTAGTGTGTTGGTGTGTTGTGTTATAAAAAGGTGAGGAGGGTAGAGGTCAGGGGTTCGAGCCTTGCTCACCCCTGACTTCCTCTCTTCCCTTTTTTTATTTTTGCAAAAACTTTGAAAAGCAAACTTGAAAAACAGCTTAATATGAACATTTTTTGTGAAAACAACTTTGCTGAAAACTAGAAAATAAGCTGGAAATTAGCTTAATACAATGACAGTAACACTTAGACTCTTTTTAAACTTATTACTTATACTAATGAAACAAAGAAGCTAATTAAGCTCAAACTTAAGAACAAAAAGCTACTTCTATCCTTAAGCTATCCTAATACACGCAACTGAGCAAGAAATAAGCAAAAAGAGCAAACAATAAGCTGAAAAGACGAATAAGCTAAAAATTCAATTTAGCACTTTTACTTAAAACTGAAAACCAAACAGACAAATAGCAAACTTTGAGCTTATTTTTGGGTAAGCAAATGGAACATTATGGACTCTTGGCTTATACCAGCTTAAAGACTGGTCAATAAGCTACTTAAAACAGTTTTAAAAAAATTGAAAATCCAATTGCTTAAAGAAAAAGCTGATTGAAAAATGCTATTTTACTACAGTACTTGCTGAAGTGAACTCATATGTACTGAGTGTTGAAAAGACAAACTGCTTATTTGCAGCTTAAAAACAGGTGATCAATTAAGCTAATTAGTCTATATTAAGCTCAAACATATGAAAAGTAGCCTACAATCTACTTGTATTCTAAATTTTAGAAGCTACAACTAAATCTAACCTACTTATGTTTTGAAATGAAAAAGGATGTTTGGCTATTTCTCTTACTGATGCAATTGACATTTAATAACCAAAATTCAAAAACTACAAATGCAGGCTAACAAAACTTGGTTTCTACATATTTTAAACATCAAAACAAAGGCAAACATAGAGACTAATTTAGCAAGGAACAATCTGAGCTAGAAATGCTAATGAACTATATCTAATGCTAATGGATTACACAAACATGATCACTATCAATTTTAACCTACAAGGACATTAAGACTCTATTTCATAAACTCAAATATGAAGTCTTAGATTGATTTAAAAGACTATAAAGGCTATGACAGTACTAACTTAAGTTAATACTGTCATAAGCTAAATACCCCTTTAAATCACTAAAACCTATTTTCAGCTTATGAATTTGAAATTTAAAGCTCAAATTATTAATACCAGATACTACAAAGCTAAAAGCAGACATAATAAGTAGATTTAAGCAACCAACTAAGCCAGTTCAAATAAGCTAACCATCTAAGCTAATTTTTATGAATTTTTAAAACTGTTTTATCACAATGACTTGCAAACTAAGATCTAATCAATTAATTGAACTGAATAAGCATTAAACAACTGAAATAAGCAACATTGAGTAAAACTAAACAATAATAAGCAACAAGCAATAATGAACAAGCAATAAGCAAATAAGCATTTAAACAAGAAACAAAGCTGAAAATGGTAAAAAGAAGTGTGTACCTCAACTCCTTGCTTAAAACAGAAGTAATAAGATCAAATTTAAGCTTTAACCTACCCAGCTTATTAATAAGCACTACTAAATACCCATAAGCTCTTCCAAATTTAGCTTATCATCCAAATTGAGCTTAAAATCCAAATCCTTAACCAAGAACTTCTATAATCTGAAAAGCTAAGTCCAATTAAGCTCAGGAAAGCTTATGTGAACAAATGTAGTCTAAAAAAACAATGTAGCTTATCAAAGGACTATTAGCTTATTAAGACAACTTATGAAATCAATTTACAAAAATGAAAAAAGAAAAGATTTAAGCACAAACAGAGTTTTTATTAATATTGAGAAGGATTACAAAGCTTTTAAGTGAAAATTACATTAAGTAAAAGTAAAATACAATAAGCTACTTCTACATCTACTCATACTCCTCGTTATCTTGCTCTGTGAGTGAAGCCTTCTATATATAGGTGTGTGGAGAAGGTTTTGGGTCTTCAGGACGCTCCCATTGCTTTAATCACGATCATTCATTCATAACCAACTTTTGATCATAAGTAAACTAGATAACTTGGGATGCGATATGAAGAAGCTAAAAGAAAATGTTCATGCAATCCAAGTAGGATGTTAAATCTGCGAAGGACCTCACCTCGACAAAGAATGTCCTCTTAACGAGGAAGTCAAACAGGTGGAAGAGGTCAAGTATGGATAATTTGGGCGCCCTGCTCCTTTTAATGGAAGTAATGAAGTTAAGTTTCGTGTAGGTCCACCAGGATACTACACTCGTACTGATAATCAAACACCTTCTGGAGAAAAAAAGACCAAACTTGGTCGAAAAAATTAATAATTATATGGAAGGAGCTGCCAAAAGACAAGCAGAGCATGATGAATGGGTGAAAACTTTTGCCAAAACACAGAGAATAGCCGAATTGATCACGATAAAATCATCCAAAAACTCGAATCTCAGGTGAAAACCTTAACCGTTGAAGTTGAAATGAAGGTAGCAAAACTTGAAGGATGTAAAACAATCTTCGCTAATGACGGGACACCTTTGTACACACCATTTTATTACTCTCCCGAAGAACTCGACTATTTTTCTGCTAATTCTGGATTTTCAGACGACGAAAAATCTGAAAGCACTAAATTAAAAATTTCCAAGGTTATTCCTGAATTAAAATCAAACCTACCAGAACAAACGGTAAACCACTATGTCGAACCTTACGTACCACCAATCCCTTTTCCTAATCGATTAAAACAACATGCCGAGGAAGCCTTAGTTCATGAGACCATGAAAAGCTTAAAGAAAATCAAGATAAATTGGCCCCTCCTCAAGGAAATCAGGCAAACGGATAATTATCCTAAATACATGAAAGACCTGGTGGCTAATAAGCAATTAACCGAAAAATATGATGAAGTTATGATGAATCCTAGATGCTCAGCTCTTCTACAAAATCACATACCTCCAAAAGAAAATGATCCAGGAAGTTTTATTCTTCCTTGCTCTATCGAAAGGTTAGATTTTAACAATGCTTTGGCTGATCTAGGAGCTAGCATTAGCATTATGCCTTTTTCCATGTTTAAACGCTTAGGAATAGAAAAACTTTAACCAATCAATATGGTTATAGAAATGAAGGATGGCACTAAATGCATCCCAAAAGGGATTGTCAAAAATCTGCTAATAAAAATTGATAAATTTATTCTCCTAGTAGATTTCGTCATACTTGAAATGATTGATGACTTTAGGATGCCCGTCATTTTAGGAAGACCTCTTCTCGCCACTGCCCAAGCTAAAGTAGACATATTTAGAAAAACCATTTCTTTAGAGGTTGGAAATAAAAAGGTTATTTTTAAAATGAGAAGTAGTTTTTCTGACAACACACACGAATGTGTTTGATGACATCAAATAACGTCTATTTTATAGCATTATTTATCCCATGATGTTAACCCATTTTGTATAATTATTGCAAAGAATTGTTACTTAATCGTTATAATTTTAGAATTGCAGTAATTATTAAGTATTGTTGAAAGTTAGCAAAAGGCACGCATTCTAGAGCTTAAATAAAGATATTTTGAAGATTACTATTCTTAAGACCAATACACCGTATCCATCAAGGAAGATACGGAGTATCCGTGCCTGCACTCACCAAAGACCACAAAAGGAAACAAGATCAATACGCCAGTACCAGAAGAACCAAACTCCTTATTGGGATTATAAGAAGAATAATAAAATATTCCTGGAAGATATCAAGCGTGTCCAAACTCCAAATATCCCAATACGGCGTATCCAACTCTTGGATACTTCTTATCGACCAACTTCCAGACCTAATAAATAGAAAACTCAAATAACGAGTATTAAGTGTGCTAAATCAATATCTCGATACCTAAACCATAAAAGTCAATTTTCAAAGGAAAAAAAGAGCAGAAGAGGTCAAGCAACGTTATCAATTCCATAGGAGACAACGTATAATTCCATATACCTTAGTAATCGTTCCGTTTTTGGTATCATTCGTTAACTCGGTTAGTTTACCTCGCTAAATAATTGCTTTTGTATTTATTATGACGTTTAAAAAAGGCTATGCCTTCGGGAATTAGCCATTATTAATGAAAGATCGTAACGGTTTGGATATTTGTCTTAACTTGGGGAATTCTTGATTTATCGTTGAATGCTTGTTTATGTTTATCAATTCATACTTGTTTACGCGCTTTTGTATGCGACCTATCATTCAACTGGGTCTAGTCCTACATATTTAATGCGCTGCAACTTCGGTGTTGTTTGGGCGTAGGCTAAGAGTCCAGGATAGCTCTCCATATAGTTGATTTATATATCTAGAATAATAGGATCACAAATATTGTCCTTCTAAATTTGTGTCTAGGATACGCTTCAGGCTTAACTAGTTAATTGGATATTGCCAATAGTTTTAATGATCGAGGTATTGACTAACAGGTAACTTAGAAATTCAATAAATAAGACGTTTTGATTCTATTGGATAGTTGAAAAAGTGGACTATTAGTGTATAAATCACCATTAAGCGGTAAGTGGGTAAAGTCTCTATGAGCCAGGGTTTAACAAGATTACCATTGCTTTAATCCTTATGATAGATTATAATTAGCGAATAAGGATGCTTTATGCGGATGATTTAATTGTGACATAATTAATGTGTCTTGGTCTTAGGATTATGTAACGCCTAAGTCTTAAGAATGATATTCTACCTCGAGAGAAGAAATCATTGCACTTAATAAACAAACCAACTTTCTAATCGGATTAATAATGGTTAATACAGTTTTCTATCATAAGGCTCGACCGCTCTTTTATCTTCTGTTAATTAGCTTGCGTGGGTTAAAGTCCCTTTAATTGATTATAGTCACCAACCAAACTGTGCCAGTCTCTCAGGCTGAAAACCCCCTTTTCCCGTTAGTATTAGGATTTAGACTGACATAGGTTCAGAATAGAATAGAATTAACATAGATTAGATAACCAAGATATTGATTAAATTGATAGATTTAACCTCGCTTCATGTGTTCGACACCCTACTTATCACGAAACTACTACCGATCGGGTACACTGCCCGTTAAAGTATTGTTTTTGGTTTAGTCGGCAAAATATAAATTTAAAACTTGAATCACTAAAATATACACCACACAACGACACATCAAATTTTTGGCGCCGTTGTCGGGGAGTGAAAATTAATCTTGATTTTTATTTGATATTTTGATTTTTTGATTTTTAACATTAGTTAGATCTCACCCCTTAGTGATTAGTGGTACCTTAGATTAGTGTATCTTCTTGTATATCCTGTATATTTGTATATAATATCTTTAAATATTTGCTTGTATACATTTGACTTTTAAATGTATTCACTATTTAATTGTTTTTTTCTTAAATACCTGTTCTTGTTCGATAGCATAAATACGGCGAACCACTTCCACCGGATACGCGTAACCAACTTTGTTTCCAATGCCGCGTATTTACTCCAAACTGTTTAATACGACGTATCCACATCCAGTTGTGATATGTGTAATCGATCAACTAATAAAGTTTCTTCTCCTCCCCGTACTTATAAGCTAAATTTTTTATAATACCTTTTCTCTTGCTGGTTTTACTAATAATTTTCTGGGTATTTTTCCGTAAGAATGACAAATTGTGTTTTTTGCATTATTCAAAGTACGCTGTAAATTTTTTTTCAAACCAATACGGCGTATTCAATTTATTGGATACGGCGTATAAATTTTTTCAAACCAATACAGCGTATTCGACTCTATCATTAATACAGCGTATTAAGCTATTTGACAGTTTTCTTTCCTAGCAAATTTATTACATGTTATAATGGACGACCCTAACATTGCTATGAAGGAGTATATCAGGCTTGAGGAAGAAAAAACTCGTAGGCGTGGTAAGGTGTATAACTGGGAAACTGCTACGTATGGTAAGATCCGGGATAATGAAGACGTTCACGACCTCGGATCCGTTGAAAATGAATTCCCAACTATAGTCTTTAACGACACGTTAACACCTGAAGCACTCTTGTGTGAGCCTACGGTAAGTTCTCTTAACAATGAAATTGACTTTAGAATATCGTTTGACGAATCTGACGATGAAGATTGCACGGTAATTTTTGACAAAAATTCATTTTCTTACAAAATAATTTATGCCAACAATTTAAAAACGGATTCGGAAAATGATGATGATAAAGTCAATATGCCTTTGTTTCCATCACCCAAGCCTACGGTCAGTTATTTTGATGATTTAGACTACTTTAAAGATTTTGAGAATGAATTTCCAGTCATTGTTTATAATGATGTTCCAACGTCTAAATCAAATTTGTTATCTGAACCGATTCTAAGCCCTCAACATATCAATGAATTTGATTTGAAAAGTGAAACATCATAGTCCGAATATAATGAAGAGGAACAAAAAGTTTTATGCTTTAATGATTTATTTCCTTTTAACGTGTATCTATCCTCATGATTTAAAATCGGATACGGGCAATGATAATGATACAATCGATATTGAGCAGCCTTCGGGGGATTTGTCTGTCAAACCATTACATGATGTAATAAATACGGATGTTGGTGCCTATGCACATGGGTCAAATAAGCTTTTGGAAATAAGTCGTGATACATCTAATAAATTTTTCAAAACTAAAACTTTTATCAGGGGACTAAATTTTGATATCATGACTTGGAATCATCTTAACAAAGGAACGTCGTTCATTTTCCTAATTAAGAATTTGTATGTGCCATTTGGCATCCAGTTTGACCCCAAATTGTTTTATAAGGATGGGATTAAATTGGGGCAAGTCTAACTTAAAGACTTTTCTGTAAACAAAAGTGCTTGCCGGGAGACAACCTGGAATGTATTTTCAATTTTTATCGAGTCTGTCTTCTCAGATTTTCTATATGGCGTATCCAAACCCCATGGATACGGCTTATTGATTATCTGGACGTTATCCAGTCTTTATTTTCAGCACAGTCTATTCGACGTATTCATTAAATGAATACAGCGTATATAGGTATCAATACGGCGTATCCTGGGAAATGGATACAGCGTATCGACTTCCTGTAGAGTTCTAGGTTTATATTTCGAGTCTAACCAATGAATAAACAAAGATAGAATTGCATTTGTTTTCTGAGAATTTATACAGGACCTTCGGGAAGTTATCGACAAAGTTCGTTAAAGTATCTATAAGTCTGAAGTGTTGGAGTCTTAAAACTTCAAGATGGCTGTTTAATACACGATCTCGCTCATAAACGCAACTTAGAGAATCTACCGAGCAAATACCAGGGGAGTTTCTCATTCTAATTCTTTTTAAATTCCCGTATTTAATGTTTATATATACAACAATGACATTATATAATTCAAGTGGGGGGATGGAATTAGAATGTTTACTTGTTCTATTTTTCACATTAAAATGCTTAAATTATGCTCAAATTTAAAAAAAAATCAAGCATACTTTTGTGAAATTACTTGATACATAACCCGCACACAATAACCCTTGTTAGATATTGTGAGGATTTAGCCTTTCCATTTCCAAATGTTTACCCAAATTCCATAAAATATGAGTGTGCCGGTGATGTTGTAGACTTTAGAACTTGGCTTGGTATATCTATTCGAGACCACAATAATGAGTATTATGGATTTAATTGGAGTAACTTGTTTAAATTGGTAAATTTTAGGATTATACCCAAATCACCTTTACATGTTGTTTATTAACTAACTACACCGATTAGTTAACCTCCAGTTTAAACCTTTTTCCACTCTCATCTTTAGAGTGAAGATCCACTATAACAACCCGTAGAGCCAATCCTTTAGGAATTTACACCAACTATTTGTTTTGTTACACCCTTACACCTTAATCTACCCTGTTAGTTTAAAGTTTAATTTACAGTTGCTAGTTGCTTAAAGTGTAAAGTTTGTATTTCCCGAGTCTTGTGTTATTTTCTATCTTTGGTGTGGTTGGAAATTTGCACATTGCAAATGGGAATGTATATTAGTAGTCAAAGCTCATGTGATTTTACTACCGTCATAATTATTGGTGAAACCGAAGAACGAAGAAATTACCAAAGGAATTATCTAAAATTATTATGATGGTGAAGATGGTGAAACTACACCGAGATTTGAAGAATAGTTAGCAAAAAAATCGAATAAATGAGAAAAAAATACAAAAAAAATGAGAGAAAGAAAGTTTGAAGATAATCGTTTCGCAAAAAGCATGACCGAAGGAATTATACGAAGGATCGATTATTCGTTGATACGTCTAAAAATCAACGATGTAGAGTATTGTACAAAGTGGAAGATATCGCCACTTGCCTTGTAAAGTATGTAAAGTTTTGGGAAGATTGGGAAGTTGACCGTTATGGGAACGCCAACTTAGGTTGTTGTTTTTTATCTATGATCAAGACATTGTAAATAGTTGTGTCTTTATCATGGTAACGGTCGGGAAATAAGTGTCTAGCAACTTGTATCTTAAGTCTTAATCTATTTGTTTCTTAATTTCTATTTAACAACAATTTACTTCCCTCTCACCTGATGATTAGCGGCTGGTCTTACGCGAATGAGGACTTATTCGAGCATGCATGTCTATTTTGTCATTATGACCATGTATGCATGTCTTAGCTGCCTCGTTGGTTTATGAATTTTGGTGAAATTTAGAAGGTTCCTATCCTATATCATTCTTCATCCTAACTGTTGGTTAAATTCGAATGGGGATGTGATCGAACACACATGTCTATCCCGGCGTTCCGGGTGTGTATGTGTGCTTCAGCTGCCTTGTTGGAATGGTACTTCTGGTGAAAGATTGTAGAATGATCAACCGTACGCCTTTCCATACAAAAACCTATATTTACCTTTATAAACTTCTTACTCCTTGGCTTTAGTGGTAGAGATGTGTATCATTGCCAAGCTTATGATAGAATACTCATCACGACCGAGCAATTGAGCAAATTAGTTACATGTTACCACATAGATTAGTTGAGTGATTTGAGTGTTTTCATCTTCCTATTTTGTGAGGTGTTTGGTTGTGTACTTGTAATAGATCAAAAAAGTGCTTTAACGGAAAATATCCTTAGGGATACATTTTTATAAACTTCTAAAGGCTACTTGAGGACAAGTAGGATTCAAGTGGGGGGATATTTGATGACATTAAATAACGTCTATTTTATAGCATAATTTATCCTATGTTATTAACCCATTTTGTATAGTTATTGCAAAGAATTGTTACTTAATCGTTTATATTTGAGAATTGCAGTAATTATGGAGTAATTGGTGAAACTTAGCAAAAGGCGCGCATTCTGGAGCTTAAATGAAGATATTTTGAAGATTACTGTTCTGAAGACCAATACGCCGTATCCATCAAGGAAGATACGGCGTATCCGTGCCTGCACTCACCAAAGACCACAAAAGGAATGAAGATCAATACGCCGTATCCAGAGGACTCAATACGCCGTATTCAAGATATGGAATCAATATAATATTCTGGAATATATCAAACGTGGTCCCTACTCTAAGAAATCCCCAATACGCCGTATCCAATACATGGATACGCCGTATCCAACCGACTTCCAAACCTTATAAATAGAAAACTCAAAAATGGGTTTTAAGTGTGCTAGATCATATTCTCGATACCTAAACACGAAAAATGTCATTTTCATACGAGAAAAGAGCAGAAGAGGTCTAGCAACCCGAATTTAGTTTCCACAGATACAACGTGTAATTCCATATACTTTAGTAATCGTTCAATTTTTGGTATCATTCGTTAACAACTGCATTAGTTAACATGGCAAAATAATTACTCCTTTAGTAATATATATGACGTTTAAAAGCTATACCTTCAGGTATTAGCCTTATTTATGAAGATCTAATGTTTGGTATTTGTTTATATTGATTTCTTGATTTATCATTGAGTGCTTGTTTATATTTATCAATTTATACTTGTTTACGCGCTTTTATATGCTACCTATCATTCAACTGGATCTAGCAAAGTGGACCAAGCGGATCAAGAGTCTGGGATATCTCTCCATATAGTAATTTATACATCTAGAATAATAGTTACACAAGTATTGTCCATACCTAAGTCTGTGCTAGGATACGCTTTGGGCTACTAGTTAATTTGGAAATTACCCGATGTTTTATTTAATCATGTTTTACTAGCAGGTGACCCAGATAATTTAACAAATAACGTTCTGATTTCATTGATATTTTAGGACAAGTGGACTACTAGTGTAAATTTCCATTAAGCGGTAAGTGGGTAAAGTCTCTATGAGCTAGGGTTTAACAAGATCACCATTGTTTTAATCCCTAAGATAGATTATAATCAACAAATAAGGATGTTATATGTAAGTGCTTTAATTGAGACCAGAATTATTGTGTCTAGGTCTTAGGATGATGTAACGCCTAAGTCTTAAGAATGATATGCCACCTCGAGAGAAGAAATCATTACACTAAATAAACAAACCAATGTTGTAATCGGATTAATAATGGTTAATACAGTTTTCTTATATAAGGTTTGACCGCTCTTTTATCTTTTGTTAATTAGCTTGCGTGGGTAAAAGTGCCTTGAATTGATTTTAGACACCAACCAAACTATGCCAGTCTCTCAGGCTGAAAACCCCCTTTTCCCGTTAGAATTAGGATTTAGACTGACATAGGTTTAACATAGGTTTTGAATAGAATAGAATTAACATGGATTAGATAACCAAAGTATTAATTAAATTGATAGATTTAACCTCGCTTTAAGTGTTTGACACCCTATTTACCACGAAACTACTATCGATTAGGTACACTGCCCGTTAAAGTGTTATTTTTGGTTTAGTCGGCAAAATATAAATTTAAAACTTAAATCATCTTAAATATACCATACAACGACAGCACATCATATATATAGGAAAATCGCTGTGACGGCGTCGCGTTTTAATCGTGACGCCGTCATGAATAGAATATTCTAGATAATGGGTTGCGTCGTACATTCTGATGCAGTCTAGAGATCTTGTGACGCCGTCTTGAGATGGGTTGTGACGATGTCAAGTGTAATCTGGGACGCCGTCTCTAGCTTCTGAGTAGAAATTCTTAAGAGATGTTGGTGTAGGTCCGTAGTCTTGTCTGTTTCTTCTCCAAATGAGCCCAAGTTTGGAATTTTATTTGAGTTGATAAGAATTGAACATATAAAAGATGAAGGACTTAAAAGATCAAAGGAGGAATTATTCAATTGATGGAAGAGATTACAGAAGATTATTCTAATAGTTAGGAAAGATTTAGTTGTTCCTATACTTATCCTTTGTAAAACTAATATCTCTATTATTTAATGAGATAAAGGTTATTAGGTTAGGTTTGTACAAGTAGTGAGGTCCCATTGTGTCCTAAATGTGTATGTGTATTCCAGGCGTGAGAATTTAGACGATAGTATTAGCCTCAAGGTCAAGGTAACATTGATCCCTGTTACAGTTTAATTGGATGTAATACTTTTTATTCATGATCAAATAATATTGGGGCTTGGAGTGTTAATAAAGAAAAACCTTGTTATGATAACTTTGATTTGTTCTTATTCTGCTGCATGTTATTGTCTTTGTTATCATGATCCTAGATGAGGTCTAAACAACCTCGAGCTTAATGATACCAAGAACTTATCGCGTGTTAGTTCTATCAACGTATTCACTTATACCATACGCTATAATAAACGTATAAATTAATTCATACGGAGTATCTAATCTACCCCTTAGCTGTTTATTCATTATAACTTTATTTGGCGTATTTTATTTGTCCCATTACAATCGGTATCTACCGTTGAAACAGAACAATGAAAAAAATTAGTAATATGTGTACTGAATGATTTTATTTAGATTTGGCTCTTTACCACACCATAAACTGGAGACATACATGGCCTAGATATAGGTTGAGGGAATATGATGATAGGGGCGATTTGTACATATTTACGAGGTAGAGGCTCGAGACGGTGTATAGGGTAGCAGTGTTGAAGGGTACATGTGTTAGATTTTGCTAGATTGACTGATGGGATGAGGTAGACTCTAGGTTTTAGGTTGAGTATGGTATATACTGGGGATGATGGGCAGGCGTTGTTTACTAGTCACGCATGGAGGAGGTTGTTTAAGGTCAGGGGACCGTTGGTTAGAGAGTTTATCTTGGAGTTTTTGAGTACTTGTAGGATGAGTGATATTGAGATGGGGCTTGATGTTGCTGATACCTTATGTTTTCAGCTCGGTGAAGCTAGGCGCAGGATGACATTGAGACAGTTTATTCTGGCGTTGGGACTACATACTGAGGAGGAGATGGCAGAGGCTGGGTTTGGTGCATACTGGTCTGGTAGTGAGAGAGTGACTCCACCGGACAGGGGGGATCTTAGGGATTATTGGAATTGAGATATCATCTGACATGGACTTCTTGGGCCGGACCCTCTTATGTTTTTACTCGAGGACTTATGAGGAGGACTATGGCAAGTGGCAGTGATAGCCTGCTGTATTTACTGGCAGGGGGCATGGCACTCCGAGAAGGTGACCAGTGTTGATTCTTCTTAGCTCCGCTGCTTGGGATCGTGGACTACTACGTCCTATATCTATTAGCGTTTGTATTGTTTAGGCATGACTTAAGAGGAGGAAGAAGTGTGGGGCCAGGTTGTCATGGAGGTCACTTCAATTAGACATTAATGGTCATTTGGACTTGTACAGTGAATCATGGATTGAGGGGTCTTTCGAATGGTTTCCAGTAAGCTCCCGTTGGGATTGATTTACATGAGCTTAGGAGGCTCAACATCTGTTTGAGGTTTGGCGATACACGGGCTTGGGTAGCCCCGGGACCAAGAGGCAGCAGGCTGCTGCGGCTGGTGCCCCTAGAGCCCCTGAGGATGCCCCTGCAGCTGATGAGGGTGCTTAGGCTCTGTTAGAACACCTGATGTAAGGTACCTCAGACGTTTGCCACCGCTCCTCAGCAACTGTACTATGTCTCAGGGATTGAGTGGCTCCAGGGAGGGGTACGTGAGGTACGTCAAAGTGTGTTGTGGCTTCCGTGGAGTTTTTGAGGTGCTTTTTATTACCGAGCAGAACTGAGTCTCCACCTGGTATGATAGTCTGTATGCAAGCTTATTAGATGAGTTGTCGTACTTATTAGGCATTTGATAGCACCCTTCTCGGTAGCTCAGGGGTGCCCTACCAGAGGCATGTCAAACCTAGGACAGGCGATGCCAGCACCTCCACAGCTCCTCACACGTATGACCAGCCCAACCCTTGATCTCTCCCCATTACTCTCTTATTATCTTTTGTGGACTTGTACTGTACATTGATTACTAATATATATTATGATCTGATTTTGGTTTGCTTGTGTGTGATAGAATCAAGTCTGGCAGTAAGTTCAACAAACATAGCTCATTGATTGATTACAAGCTCAAGATTTCAACAAACCTTTGCATGAAACATGTATTGACGATAAAGCTGATGGAGAAGAGTGTGGAAGCTGAAGAAAAAAGTCAAACTTAACGACTGACTGAAACAAAAGTGCTTCTCGGGAGACAACCTAGTCATTTTAAATTGTTTGTCGCATTTTTTGCACTAGTCTGTCTTCCCAAACACTCCATACGGCGTATCGAACCCCTCTGGATACGACGTATGAATGTGTCTGGACGTTATCAGTCTGTAATTTAATTTCAGTACTTTAAATTTTTAATTGTTTTTACAGGAACCATACTGATTATCCTAGGGTTTGGGATACGGCGTATTGATCCCTGTACAGTTGTGTTTAATTGTTTTCTTGCATTGTAACCATTGTATAACCGAGTAGGAATTGCACTTTTTGTATTTAATCTTTTATGCAGGACCTTGGATAAGGAAATTAATGGATATGGTATTACTCTGAATTGTCGTTGTGTTGAACTCGTACAAGATTCTGAACCTCGTCAACACATTTTGCTTAAAGTACTCAAATTGGAGAGAATCATCCCGAGCAACATATCATGGGAGTTCCTAGTTTATTTCCTATTTACCATTTTCTTTTATTGTTTTATCTATACAACGAGGACGTTGTATAATCTAAGTGGGGGATGGAGAATTAGATCGCCTACTTGTTCCTTTCTTTTACAAATAATATGCTAATGTATAATAATGCCAATTTAAAATTTTTTCTAGCATAACTTTTGTAAAAATTTCTTGTTACATGACCTCGCGCAACTATATCCCTTGATCCAAAATTATGAGAATTAAGCATATTCCATTTTCAAAACATTTACTTAAAATTCCACAACAAAAATATGAGTGTGCCGGTAGATGTAGTGGACCTTTAGAACTTGCTTGGTATAATCACTCGAGGACCACAACGTTGAGTACTATGGCTGTTGATGTAGAGTAACCCGTTTAACTGGTAAATTTATAAGAATACACCAAAAAGCCTATATGTTGTGATATTAACTAACTACACTGGTTAGTTAACCCCCGTATAACCCTTTGTTTACTCTCACTATAAGAATAATATACCCTTAGAAAAACCTATTGAGCCATTTCTGTCTTTTTCACACCAAAATGTTTATTTTGTTACACCTTTAGACCTTAGCCTACCCTATAGATTAAGCCTATTTAATCAAAGTTGCTAGTTGCTTTTGTGTAAATTTTTATAGTTCCTATGTCAAAGTGAAATTTTCTATCTCTGGTTAAGTCGAGAAATTGCACAATGCAATGGGAATGTAAAAGTATGTAGCTCATGTATTTTGCTACTTTCGCAATTATGTTTCATGTCCGAAGATGAAGTGTTTAAAGAAAAATTATCCGGATGGATTATGATGGTGAAGACAGTGAAATTACACCGAGATTCGTATTGTTATGTTATGAAAAAAAATTGAAAAAATTAGAAAAATTGCAACAAAAAAGAGGAAGGATAGTCGGTTCGTTAAAAGCTTAAACTGATAAATTATTTGGAGGATCGATTATTCGTTGATATGTGGTAATAAATCAACGATGTATAGTTTTGTATAAAAGTGATCGATATCACCACTTGCTTTGTAAAAGTATGTATAAGTAGGGATGATTTGGGAAAGTTGACCGTTATGGGAACGCCAACTTAGGTTGTCTTTGTCATTCTGTGATCGAGACGTTTGTATATATTTTTGAGTCGTTATCATGGAATGATCGAGAAAGTTACTAGCAACTATATACCTTATTTGTTCAGGCTTAATTTATTTGTTTTGTGAATTTTATTTAACAACAATTTATTTCCCTTCCTAACAATTGACCTTGGGTTTTACTCGAACAAGGATGTGATCGAGTCATGCATGTCTATTCCGTCGTTACGGCCATGTATGGGTGATTCAGCCACCTTGTGTAACACC
>BQNB010048777.1:0-42388 GCA_026074375.1 Tanacetum coccineum
ACATCATTTCATAAGAGAACAAGTGGAGAAGGGAGTGGTTGAGTTGTATTTCGTGAGGACAGAGTATCAACTGACGGATATATTCACTAAGGCACTGCCCAGAGAACGATTTGAGTTCATTCTCCTGCGGCTTGGCATGAAGAGTATAAAGCCAGAGACACTCAAACGTCTTCAGGATGATAAGGATGAGTAACGCATTTGCTTCAAGTATCCTATGTAAATATGTACATACTCCAACTAAAAAAAAATCCATAAAAATCAGAAAATAGAAAATACCAAAAATAAGTTTTTCATGACATGTCTTCTGGCATCGATAATATTTACGGCGTTAGAAATGTCATTCAATAATGACACGATGCTGTAAATAAAGTTCGAACAGAAGTTTTTCAAATGTTTTTCAAAACATGTCAAAAATGGCTTGCAGTTACTTCAGTCTGCAACCTGGTTTTCAAAATGAGGAAAGATCGTCGCCAAAAAGACGGCTGTTCCTAACAACGGGTGATTAAGTTCTCCCGGGAATGGATTACTTTATATCCGTGCATTCTCGATCTAATGTACGCTTCAGTGCATTATTTCTTGATAAAGAAGAGAAGTCTTCTGTTATTCTTATAATTTCCCGTTTATGATTCTTCAGAAAATTATTTGGATTTCACAGGGTGGCTTAATAATGTTTTCTGAAAATCAATTGGACTTGGCTTTTCATAAATTTGACACTCAATCAACGACTACAACTCTTTAAATAGAAAATGGGTCATTGATTGAGGGGGAGAGTAGTTTTTTATTCAAATTCATGACATATAACGGGCATTTTCAACACATGGTATACATAACTGAGAATGGTTTGATAACTAACGGGGTTATGGTTTAAGGGGGAGTTAAATGTGTGTTAACTCAACAAGGGCCAAATGTGTCATCTATGTGCAATAATAGGGCCTTAAGTGCTAGTTGACGTTTGCTTGCTAGACTTGTAATACAATAAAGGACTAATTGTGCAATTAATGCTACTTAATCAAACCCTTTGTTGCTAGATAACCCTAAAAGAAAAGAAAGAAAAGAGAGAGGGGCCATTTGTGTCATTATCTGAAAATTGAATCTAGGCACTTAAGGATGTTGCGTTTTGACCCAGTCAAACAAGTCAAAAACTAGTCAAATTTTCTAACTTTTCTCTCAAACACACAAAACAACCTTTGTTGCGATTTGCTTAACTGTCGACCTCCTGTGAGATTTCGTGTTGTGGTAAGACTTGTTTTAATGATTACTATCACTTTAATATGCTATCTCCATAACATCGTGGCCTTAATCTCTTTAAAAATCGTGTTATGTAGATTTTCATGAATAGTCATCAACAAAACTTTGGCTAGTGTTTACGTTTGTGTTTTAGGGGTTGGAATAGCTTTAGAATAAACATAGGATGCCCGCTAGATGTATCAATTGAATCCCCAATCGCTTCATTAGGGTCCTTGTGATTTTCGACCACTAGTTGACTTTTTAGTCAAATTCACGCCTGTTTGATGCTTGTCATTGCTTAGGGTTGTTGTTAATACAGTTAGATATTGTTATAGTATGTATATCATGATATGGCGTAGTCAAGGAAGCCCTAATTTGAATGATTGATTCTGAGTGATAAAACATTCCTGGTTGCGTTTTGGATAAGAAATTCTAGTTGCGTTTTGGTTTAGAATTTCTAGGTTGCGTTTTGAATAAGAAAATCTAGTTGCGTTTTGATTGATATATCTGATTGCGTTTTGCTATGATAATCCATGTTGCGTTTTGGTTGATCTATTTGTTGCGTTTTGTTTATTAATTATCAAACAGGACAAAACGCAAGTGGTTGCGTTTTGCTCAGAAGACAATTAAAACATTAAAATAATCAAAACCCCATTTCGAAATTTTTTTAAATGGTTGCGTTTTGCCTATTTTTTTAATATTATAATGCCTGCGTTTTGATGTGATTGCGTTTTGCTTCCATGCGTTTTGAGTTTTTATCATTAAATATTCACTGCGTTTTGGTCCTTAAGTGTACTGTACATTGCGTTTTGCTCAGTGTGACTAATCCATTGCGTTTTGTCTTGCTATCCTTGTAAACTGTCTTTGGGTCTTGTGGTTTAGTCAGTGTGTTAAGTCGTCTCTTACAAGAGTCAACTTCCGTTGCCTCAAGAGCTGACTTCAACTATTGACCTTCACACATCTAACATCTCCTATCTGTATGCACGTCTTTCTGTGTATGTGACTGTGCAGATATAATGGCTGATGTTAATGCTCCGGTTGAACAAGCACCTGCTTTGGCACCACCCACCCGCACAGATGAACAAATCTTGCCTCGCATTCATTGGGTGCCAATAGGGAAAAGCAATTGCTATCTGGATGCTGAAAAGTATGCGGGTCCGAGAGTCACAACATCACATGAAGGCAATATTCTACAACAATGATAATTAAGAGATTTAAAGCGGATGGTGATCTCAAAGAAAGCTCAAAGATAACTCAAGTCCAAGGAACAAAGATCACTACTTGATGTACAACGACAAATGTTGAAGAATCAAAAGACTACAAGCCAGAATCAAAGATTAATTCAAATAGAATGCTAGGATTCAATTTGTATTTTCTGGGGTGACCTCCCTTAGGGGGAGATTGTTAGGATTATGAAAAACCATATAAAAGACTCGGTCACCCCGTGTTATATCTAGCATAGATTAGCTCGTAGTCTTAGTTTTAATCGTTTATTTACCGTACGACTTATGGTGTTGGGCCGGGTCTTTACCCACTTGTTAGCCCACTCCATGGCCCATTTAGGGGCACCAAACTCTTGTATAAATACCCCTTTCCAGCCATGGGAAGGGGTTGGATGTTCATTTTATCACAAACACACACTAAGTGATTTTCTCTCTCTAGAACTCCCACTTTCTCTCTCTAGACAATTTGACCAAACATTAATCCTAGGCTTGTGTTATGATATCCAATATACTACAATTGGTATCAGAGCCCATGGGATGATTAGCTAGATTGTGTGTGCGTTTTCTTGGTTAGTTTAGATCAAAAGTTTGGTTTTTGAAGGTTTATGGTCTTTTTCTTGACACTCTTTGATTCTCATGTTTGTGATGTTAAAGTTAGTGTTTTTATAGTTGTTATAACCTTCTAGGACCAAGTTGTACAAAAGAAACCAAGCAAAAACGTTCAAAAGGGTGATTTTTAGGTGTTTTTAGGTGAAAAAGTTCGTATTTTTCTTCACTGCGTTTTGCCTCTCTGAGACATTCTTCATTGCGTTTTGCCTCAAATAGTACACTGCGTTTTGTCGTTTTGTATCGTACAACAGTACTGCGTTTTGTCGTATTTGGGGTTGCGTTTTGGTCACTGCGTTTTGGTTATTGAAGGTTGCGTTTTGCCTACTTGAAGACCTCACTGCGTTTTGCTTCAAGACCTCATCTCATTGTTTTACGTTAAATGCATAAACTCTTAACCTCGTATCATAATTATAACTATTTGCCGATATAAAATCTTGTCGTTGTACACAACTAACAATACTACACGGGCCAAAATGACATATCCAAACTTTTTACACCGTTATCACTTTGGGTCAAGGCTAAAAATACCATTCGGCTTCGGGTCGGGTCCATTCGGATTCGGGTCAACCCGAATATGAGTAAAATGTAATAAAATTGCATATTTGTACTCTTTTATCTAGAAGAATTAGAACATTTATATTTAAAAGAATAAATTTTTTTATTCTGGTCAGTCAGGTCGACCCGAATCCGAGTTAGCCAAATATTTTCAACCCGATATTAACCTTATTTAGTATTCGGGTTACTCTGATCGACTCAAATAATATGAATAAACTTTTTTACCCGAGTAATCCGACCTAGTTAACTTAATCGGATTCGAGTACTAAGGGTGTGTTTGTTTAGGGGCTTATGGGGGCTTGGGCTTTTAAAAGAAGCCGACTTATAAAATAAGTCTCGTTTGTCACGCAGGCTTATGAAGGGGCTTTTAAAATAAGCCGTATAAGCCTCATAATAGGGGCTAAAAACTTTAGCCCTGGGCTTTTGAACCAAAATTACTTATATACCCATAAAAATATCTAACATACAAAAAATTTATTTAATTGCATCATTTTTAGTAATTTTGCAATAATAAGTCTCAGCCCCAGCTCATTTGTCAAACACGTTAAAATTTTTTTTTGCCTTATAATATAAGCTGCCTTATAATATAAGCTCCGGCCACAGCCTAACACAAGCCCAGCCTGAGCCCCCAACCCATTTCGGCAAACATACCGTGTGGTTTTTTTAACACCCTAGTCATCACTACCAACAAGTTAACACACAATTCAAAACACACTCTTCTCAAATCAAAACCCTAACCCCAAACCCCTAAAAAAATGGACGGCCAAAAATCCTACCAACGCTACCCAACAATCAAAATCCGAGAACTGAAACACGACTACGCCAAGTTCGAACTCCGCAACACCGACGCCTCCGTCGCAAACGCCCTCCGTCGCGTAATGATCTCCGAAGTCCCCACTATTGCAATCGACTTAGTCGAAATCGAGGTCAACTCATCAGTGTTAGGCGACGAGTTTATCGCGCATAGGTTGGGTTTGATCCCTTTAACTAGCGAGCGTGCGATGAGTATGCGATTTTCGCGCGATTGTGACGCGTGTGATGGGGATGGGCAATGTGAGTTTTGTTCGGTGGAGTTTCATTTGAGAGCGAAGTGTATTGGTGATAATACGTTGGATGTTACCAGTAAGGATTTGTATAGTAGTGATCATACGGTTGTGCCCGTTGATTTCTCGGGGGATGGTGGTTTTGATAACGGCGAGGAGCAGAGGTATATTGTGTTTGAGGTTTTTATATAATGTGTGTGTTTATGATGCGGATTTGTTGTTTTATTTAGGATTTTTGGGGGTTTGTATAAGTTTATTACGATATGATAAACTTATATAAGCCCATAAATCTCAAAATAAGCCAGAAAATTGAGGCTTGTGTTATATAAGCCGAAATCAAATAAGCTCATAAGCCCACATATAAGCCGAAACAAACACCCCCTTAGTGGTTTGAGAAGACGAGAATTTAGGAGTTTTTAAGTAGATACACAACCCCCCACCAAATGGTAATGTGTATGTTTATGAATTATGATGTGGATTTATTGTGCTAGTTAGGGCTGCGTGTGGTTTGAGAAGACGAGGATTTAGGGGGTTTTGAGTAGATATACAGTTTTAGGTGTTTGGATGAGAATAATGTTTATGTAGAATCGTTATTTCAGAGTATTATGTAATTCATGATGAATTTGTTGCATAGATTAAATTAAATGTTAATATCAAGTTAAGAAGATAAATTAAGCTATGTTCTGACAAGTTTGCTTGAGTTTTTTGTACAGAAATCAGTTATCTTTACAAACATTATCTTCTGCGTTTCTTTTATTTATAGCTGATTGTTTGCTGTTGCTTATAGGCATACACATTAGCTTTTTTATAAGCAATAATTTTAAGTTTTCAATGCTTGTTGTACTTCATATTATCATAAGACTATTTTTCCTTGTTTTATTGGCTTTTACAGTTTTGATACCCTTGGATTCTTTGGTCTCCAGTTTCTTTTCTTTCACCTTCTTTTATTCTTGGTGTCAGTTTTTTTTAAACGATGTGCATGTATTATGGTCTTTTATCTGGCAGTTGAATATTTTTGAGTGACAGTTGGAGATCAAAGTAACCTGCTTAGGTGAAAGCAAGATGTGAAGGGATTGCATATTCAGCTTCTAGGTTTATATTGAAAGTAGGAAAACTGTTTTTTGGTCTACTTTTAATTATCAAAGTGAGTTGCCAATGCGAAGGTTACTGTAAGTCTTCACTTGATTGTCGATTTAGAGACATAGTCATTAAAGTACGTCTCTTCTTTACCAAAAAAAAAGTAGTAGTATGTGTCTTTAAAAAGCGTGTTGGTTACAATGTAAGAATTTTTGTTTCGAAACTGCACAACTATGTAGAGTCCACTAGTTTAGGATGGAAGGCGTGTATTACATAAACACAACTATGTCTTTTTGGCGGATCTTACGAAATTCAAACTACTTCAAAGTATATGATTAAACGTTAATGAAGTTTAGCCGGCAAGCGTTTTCTTTCTAAAAAATTGTGTACTTGATACTGTTCATTCTCAATTAGATATTCATGTATGTTTTGGTTATTGATGGCCTGTGGCAATGCATAGTTTTAAGGTCGCTAAGTTATGAATGTATAAATTCTTACCATGAAAGTGTTGTCTCTCTGTTGCACAAGTAATGATGATTGCATAAGACCCTGTGTTAGACTTGGCTATTGCAGCAGGACCTTGTCTAACACTACTATAGCAGTTGCTGCTAGCAATGCAAAAAAACTGTTTGGCCTACTTGTTATTTTTTACTAACTAAATCTGATGAATTGAGAGTGTTGCATGAGGTTCACCTCGTTTTTCAGTATTAAATGTAGCTTTATCGAACTTTGTTTGAATTCTCTATTTAAATTCAAATTGATTGTTATGCTCCTTGTGATAAATTGTAATACTTTACAAAGCAATGGACATAAACAATATTTGGTTACTTGTTCTATCGACTAAGCTGTTAGTAAGGCTTCTTATAAAGTGTTCCGGAGTAAAGTCTAAGCCTATATTTATTTTTTATTTTGATTCAACACGCATCTTGTGAAACTGCCATAATGTAGTCTATATTGAGATATTTGGGATGAGTAAAGATGCCAGAAATTATTGACGTTTTGTTGTTCCCAGGGGGATTACGATTGTGAAACTACGCAAAGGGCAAGAGCTGAGGCTAAGAGCAATAGCTAGAAAGGGAATTGGAAAAGATCATGCAAAGTGGTCGCCTGCTGCGACTGTCACTTTCATGTATGAGCCTGAGATTCATATCAATGAAGAAATGATGGAGACTTTGTCGCTTGAGGAGAAGACTAGCGTAGTAGAAAGCAGCCCTACTAAAGTCTTTGGCTTCAATCCTCATACCCAGCAGGTTGGTTTAATTTTTATCTTGTGGATTTTTATTTATATAACATAAATTCTTACATGTATATGAGATTGCATAAATTCTTACACGCCTATGTGATTATGTGCGTCCATTATTGAAAACGATAATGCATTTTCTTTTTTATACGTAAGAATAGTAGCAAAGCAAGTGTCGTGGAGTATTATTGTGTGATAATGCCATAATCCACATAATAATTTTGTTTAATAATTTGCAGTATGATCTGATTTGTGGAAACTTTTCTGTTCTTATAGTCTTTGATAAATTTAACATTTACTCCACATCTCATTATGAGCTTATTGTGTGCATAATGCCATAATCCACATAATAATTTTGTTTAATAATCTGCAGTCTGATCTGATTTGTGGAAACTTTTCTGTTCTTATAGTCTTTGATAAATTTAACATGTACTCGACATCTCATTATGAGCTTATCAGTAGACAGCTTCTGCTTATTATAGTTAAATAGCTTTTGGGTTTACACCGTTTTATTATCTGGCTTGTGTCTGGCATGAGCGAGGATTATTACGGTTTTTGTTGCAACGTGCTTGGCCATCTTATGAAAATTTTCAAATTTTTGTATGTCATTTATTTGCACCAAACTCGTTTTTGGTTAGTTGGTGAACTGGAATCGTGGATGTGGTATCTTTTTAAGAGGATCTTATTTTTATAATATGTATATGTATGTATTCTTCTGGATATGTATGTGTATGTATTCTTCTGGCTGTTGAATATCTAGACGTGATGGATAATGTGTCCGGTTCACTTGCGATTCTTGTCACATGATCAGTTTAAGTAATTTGTTAATTATGAAAATTATAGATAGGAAGGTCAGCCAATTTACTTACGAATAGGTCGATTTGGTCTGTAGTTTATCTCCAACGGCTCAAGTGGGTATAAAACCTTAATCGGTTGGCAATGGTTGTTAGAGGTGTTTATTTGAACCAATAATGTAAGCATAATCGGCAGTTAAATGTGCGTACTTTTAAAAAGAACCAATAATGTGGTCAACCCAACCATACCCATTCTGAAAAAAGTTAATATGATTATGTGTTTCTATTTGATATCTCATTCGTGTTTCTTATAATCAGGTGGAAGTGGTCGATCCAGAGGCATACACATACGATGACGAAGTGCTAAAGAAAGTGGAGGCCATGGGGAAACCAGGGCTAATTGAAATTTATGCCAAAGAGGACAGTTTCATCTTCACTGTTGAATCCACGGGTGCAGTAAAAGCTTCTCAGCTGGTGCTGAATGCCATAGATGTGCTGAAACAGAAGCTTGATGCAGTTCGCCTGAATGATGAAACAGTCGAAACGGATGACCAGTTTGGCGAACTAGGTGCCCATATGCGAGGAGGATGATAACCCTTTCTTGTTGGTTTAAGTTTGTTATCCTTTGTGTGCTTAAAGTGCTCATGAAGCACATGGTGTTACTAACTAGTAATTCTGTTAATGATTCTAGGTACTGCTACTTGTTTCTCAGTGTTAAGGTTAATGTACTAATCAATTGTCTAGGATTAGCCTATTATGCTTTAAAGTGACTCCTTTGGTATGGAAAGCAGTTTAGCTTGGGCTTTAATTAGTTGCTTTGTGCTTTATATATAAACTCTACCAGGTAGAAGAGGAAACATGGACTAATCAGACCAGCTGAGGTTGGGCGACTTGCGAACTAATACGGTATATATGCTGCAGAAGTTGCACTATTGCAGAAAATGAACGAAGGTTTCTAATAAAAACAAGTTGGGGTGGTTATACTGATCACAAATATATTTGTGCCGACTTTTGATTTGTTTAGCGTATATTGATAAAGCGTTTCCAATAGTAATTTTTATTGTTTCCATTCTAATGCAAGGTCAACAAATCTGTAGATTATATCTGAATGCAATGATTGATACATAGATGTTGCACTCAATTAATTTGCAAATACAAATCTGAACGATAGATAAAATGTTTATGACTTGGTATCGGGTGTAAGGCGTTATTGTGTTACATCAGTGCTGATAAGGCGGTGAGAACTTCCTAAGTAATCAGCATCAATCAAACCTCTAAATGAAGATTTTGTGGGGCCAACTGAGAAGAGAAGTAATCAGCATCGATCAAACCTCTAAACGAAGAAATCTGCTATAATTTGTTGAGATCAAACCTCTAAACGAAGAAATCTGCTATAATTTGTTGAGACGACTGAGAAGAGAAGTGTTGCAGCAACTCTGAATTTTCTTTTTTAGTGTTTACCCTTTGACACCCTTACTGGTCCATCATGACAAACTTATATGATAAATAACAGAATTTCCCCCTTCTTGCAATTACAAATCATTTGTAAGTAGCTTATCTTTTTCGTAGAGTTTCTGGCACTGCTAAAACCATTCAACGATATTTTTCGTATACGAAATTCGTTTCACATTGCTAACCATTCGCATGGCCTGCCCTTTGCTTTACTAATACATTTAACTACCTGATGATTAGTTTTTATGAACCTACAACAATTTTGATCTTTTCATAGCTAAAAACATGACCTTTAAGAACCTGATAACCCTTTGATGATTACAACCATGAACCATTTGCATCGGTCTACTCTCAAACTTTGCTTTTCTCATAAGTTTGCAAGTTGTAACAATAGAAGAAGATAGGGTGATTTGGACCCTAGGAATCAATGAAACATATTCCATGCTCAGACTTATTATCATTGACATAAGTATACCCGATATTGTAATATTTGTGGAATATTTACTTGGGTAATTCCGCATTCACCAAATTAGTTTATTTAATATTGGTTATAAGGGTTTTCTGTCCGCGTTCAATAATTATTGGAAATTGCAGTCCTGGCACTATGCATATAAATTTGAGGAACAAATCAGTTGTCAATGATTTAGTTAATTGTACTTGCACTTGATATCAAATGGAAGTCATTTTAGAAAATATGGATCCACAAGAAGCTATTTTCAAACAAATAAAAGAATAAAATCAACCATTTAGAAAAAGGTTAATATACAAAGAAGTTACTAAAGTTTGCGTAAATTTTCGATTACGTTACTAAAGTTTAAAACGTTACATATATGTTACTCAAGTATACATGTTTATTGTATGAGTTACTGAACCTATAAAAATATTTGTAAACATCACTGAACTTGTAAAAACGCGATATTTATGTTACTTAACTTATCCGAAAATATGCGTTCAGGTTACCCGATTAACACTGAAAATATTGAAGTGTGTGCTTCCTATAAGTTCAGTAACCTATTTATTAGGTTTTAAACTTTAGTAACGTAATCGAACATTTACGCAAACTTTAGTAACATTTGTGTATAATATCCATTTAGAAAAAAAAGAGAACATTAGCGCTAGTTGAAAATGTTTCCAGCGACCATTCAAAAAGTGTTTTAAGATTATGTTTTTTGAATGTTCACATCCCTAAAGTATATTTCCTAAATCACCATCTGATTGGATCCTAAAATAACAACTGTTTAAAACAATCCCTAGCATGTTGAAAAAACCAGTATACTGCCTTTATACATTGCTTCACTTTTTGTGGACACGAACTTAACCTCAATAAGCTGGAGCACATTCTCTCGGGTATGAAGAATTTGATGATGAAAAAAAATAATAACATAGAATTAGTAGAAAGTGACTCCCGTGGGAGTTTGAAAACAGAGGTGGAAAAATGAAAGGGATAGGTAACGGGTCGAGTTGGGCGATCCACAAACACTTAAATTAATACCGTATTTTAACATTCTAAAAGGCAATATGTTGGGGATTTAGACCCACTAGTTGCCCCACACCGACTGGTCCCCCAATCAACACGTGAGAGGTAAATCTCGTAAAACAATGATTAAAGGACTTGAGGACAATTCCCATTATGCTATGACAATAGTGCAATAAAAATATGAACTTAAGATAAAAAACGATTTTAAAGGTTGTTTTAATATATTTTGGAGGATTGTACTTTACAAATATTTAAAATGAAAATTTAAAGCTTGCAAGATCATATATTATTATACACAACCCATCTCATGTGTGTACATGATATAGGTAACTACTTTATACATGTATAGAAGTCTGCAACAAAAATGTCTGCAATCAAAACTACAACCAATAAGTTTGCTCCTCTGCAAGTTGATGAGGAGGGTACTAGTGATGAGGGATCAAAAACTAATTGGGTGAGAAGAATTGATAAATTTGTAGCCACAAGACAAGATCCACCATTAAGTGAGACAGGTAAATGGAATGAGGAAATGATTCAATACTACAAGGATCAAAGGAAGAGAGCCTGGGAAAGCAACAAAAGGGATGTGGTTTTCGAAGAGGAGATTGAATTAGATGAGTATGATGTTTTTGTGGACAAGTCTGCAAATGCAAAGTTTATGTCAGAGAATAAAGTAAGGGCTAGGAGAAGTGGTATCTTTTGCAATTAAATGGATTGCAAAGTAGCTGCTTGGAATATTAGAGGTCTTGGTAAATTGACCAAGCAGAATGAAGTAAAAAGGTTAATCAGGGATGAGAAACTGTGTATGTGATAGAATAGTGAAAGTTTGTGACAAGATCTTTGGGAATTGGAATTGGCAGCATAACCTTGATATGAGCAAACAGGGGTGCAAAATTATAGTAGGATGGAACCAAGATAGTGTTCAATGTCATCTCATACAGAGTACTAGACAAACTATGTGCTATATGGTGGAAGTACTCAAATCTAATATCAAATTCTTCACTTTCATATATGCTGCAAACCATGGTAGAGATAGGAAAGAATTGTGGCAAGATCTTTGTATTTACAAAAGACTGATTGGGGATGTGGAATGGGTCATAATGGGTGACATGAATGTTACTCTTAATACCAATGAGCGCTCTGAAGGAATGTCACATTTTACACATGATATGAAAGATTTCCAAGATTGCATTAATGAAATAAAGATGGCGGATTTATGTAGTTCTGGCTTTCAATATACATGGACAAAGAGTTTAAAGAATCCAAATGCCACAATACTGAAGAAACTGGATAGAGTGATGTGTAACAACAAATTTTTAAACAGTCATACAAATGCAAATGCTAACTTTCTTCCTTATGGCATTTCAGATCATAGTCCTGCTATCCTCAACTGTCCTGGTATTGTGAAGAAAATCCACAGATCTTTTAGATTAGCCAAGTATGTGACTTAAAAAGTTGAATTTGGTGAACTGTTAAGGCTAATTGGGAAAAGAATTTCAATGGGCATGCTATGTATCAGCTGGTGTATAAGCTTAAGGGCCTGAAGCCTCTCTTAAACAAGCTAAATTGGAAAAATGGGAATTTGTTCACAAGAGTGGAAAACTTGAAAATTAAACTGTTTAATACTCAAGCTAAAATTGACAAAGATCCTTGTAACAAGAAATTTAGAGAGGATGAGGTCAAGGTGCTCGCTGAATACCTTGAGGCTACACAAGATGAAGAAAAGTTACTTTGCCAAAAAGCTAAAGTGGATTGGCTAAAGGAAGGGGACAGGAGAGCCTATTTTCACAGTCTTAAAAGGGAAAATTAATATAAGTAAAATTCACAGGATAATGGGAGCTGATGGATCTGTTTTTGAAAAGGACCAAGTGGGTACCCAGTTTGCTAAGCATTTTGAGACCTTTCTTGGAACAACCTCTGATGCTGTTGCTATGACAGATGATGATACATGCTTATTCAATAAAATTGATAGTCAAGATGCTGAGAACATGTGCTCAGAAGTGACAACAAGGCCCCTGGTCCTGATGGATTTACCTCAAAGTTCTTCAAAAAAGCTTGGGAGATTATAAAAGGTGATTTCTGCAAAGCTATCAAAGATTTTTTAGGACTGGTAAACTATTAGGGGAAGTGATTGCAACCCTTATTGCCTTGGTCCCCAAAATGCAAACTCCACTTAAAGTGACTGATTTTAGGCTAATTGCTTGTTGCAATGTGGTGTACAAGTGTATTAGCAAGATTTTAACAAACAAGAATGCTAGAGTTTGAAAACTTATGGAGACATGGAAGTTGGCGTTTGAAGCTAATGAGAACTGATTAAGTTCGAGTCATATGCTAGAGTTTTCTTTTGTATTCCATTGTTATCTTTGTAAAACATCTAGTATAGTATTATGGTAGTCGTGTTTTGAGTGTGTTCAAAGCACGTAGTTAGCGTCATAAAGAGTAGTTCACAACTACTCTTTCTTGTACATACATTCTATTTTTTAATTTATTCACCGGGTATTATCCCTTTACCCAAAAAGATTAAGTCTGCACTTAACAAGCTTGTAGACCAAAACCAAAGTGCATTCTTACCTGGGAGAGCTATTACTGATAATATCTTGCTCAATCAAGAGCTTCTTAGGGGTTATAATAGTAGAAATGGCCCTAAAAGATGCTCATTGAAGATTGACATACAGAAAGCTTATGATACTGTGAGCCGGAGTTTCTTGGAAAAGATACTAATAACTTTGGGTTTCCTAGCTCTATGATTCAGTGGATTATGGTATGCATCTCTACTCCTAAATTCATTATATGTGTTAATGGTGAGAGGTTTGGATATTTTAGAGGGGGAAGAGGTTTGAGGCAAGGAGATCCTATTTCACCTTACCTATTTACTCTTGTTATAGAGGTTTTAAACCTGTTTCTTAAAGATGAGATTGCTAAGGAAAGAAACTTCAAATATCACCTTGGGTGTAAAAAGCTCAAAATCACCCATTTGTGCTTAGCTGATGACCTGCTAGTGTTAAGCCATGGGGATACTACTTCAATTAGCACAATCAAAAGGGCTCTTGAGAAGTTCAGTAAAGTCTCTGGGCTACATCCTAATATGAGTAAAAGCACATATTTTTGTGGAAGCCTTAATGAAGAAATGAGGGATGAAATTCTTAGTATTCTTCCTTTTTAGATTGGTAAGCTTCCTGTAAAGTATCTTGGAGTTCCTCTGATGGATAAGAAAATAGGAGTAAAGGACTGTAAAAGCCTTGTTGATAAAGTCAGACAAAAGTTAGGAGATTGGAAGAACAAAAGCTTGTCTTATGCTGGAAGAGGTCAATTGATTGCCTCAATTCTGTCTTCTATGCAAGTTTATTGGGGGTCTGTTTTCCAAATCCTCATAACTATGATAAAGGAAATTGAAACTGTTTTTTAAGGCTTTTTGTGATGCAATGGAGAGTTAACAAGGGGGAAAGCAAAGGTTGCATGGAAGGATGTTTGTATGCCTAAGGAGCAAGGTAGGTTAGGGATCAAACCTCTGGAAATGTGGAATAAAACCTTACTTATAAAACATTTATGGAACATTGCAGAAAACAAAGAATCCCTATGGGTTAAGTGGATTAATACAGTAAAACTTAAAGGAAGGAATGTTTGGGATACTCAATCTTATGGAACTGATAGCTAGAAAACTATCCTGAGTTTAAGGCAATTTGTGAAAAATCATGTTAGATTCAAGGTGGGTAATGGAAGAAGTATATCTGCTTGGTATGACAGATGGGATGAGAATCAGGCTTTAGCCAAAAACATTAGTAAAAGAGAAATTCACCTTGCTGGTTTTGATGATCTAAACAAATTATATGATGTTATTGATGACAATAAATGGAAGTGGCCAGCTAAATGGTTTGGGAAATATAATTTTTTGCATAACTACCATGTTCCAACTCTTGCAGCAGAACCTGATACCTTAATGTGGGTCACTATGCAAGGGAAATTGGTTAAGTTCAGCACTAATCAAGTATGGGTTGATGTAAGGAGCATTGGGAATAAAGTTCATTGGGATAAATTGGTATGGTTCTCACAATGTATCCCAAGACATACTTTTATCCTTTGGCTTGCAATCAAAGAGAAATTGGTCACTCAAGATAAGCTAATTAAATGGTTCATTTATCTTGTATCTATTGTGTTGTCTGGCGTGTGTATCATATGTGTATGATATGTTAGTATTTAGGCCACAAAATACGTAGTGTGTTAGATTGGTTCTACTCGAAGTAGAACTCGGTATTTAGCTTAGTACCGGAAAAAGTGTAAGCGACGTGTACGGTTTTCTCCGCCTAAAGGGAGCTTGTTGACATAGTGAAGAAAACTCTCAAGTTGGGTACTTGAGGAGTGGAGTAGGGCGAAGAGGAGCTTCGTAGCCAAACCACTATAAATCATTGTGTCATTGGTTTGATCTTTCCTATCCTTACTTGTTTATACTTCGTAGATTACTTATTTATTTATTGCATCGCTATCATATACACTTGTGTGTATCTCTTGAGTTCACATAAGTTGACAATCTAAGTTTTATTTATAAAACGGTAAAAACTATTCAACCCCCCCCCCCCCTTCTAGTTTCCACATGGTTACTAAATATGCTGGAAGTGATGCAACGATGTATGCTGATGTGTCTTCTGAGGCTCCAAACATTATTGGTCTGACTATTAACGTTGTTCCCTCATCTTATGCTAATAAGCTTAGTCCTAAGTCTTTGACTAAGGCTAATCTCCGGAAACTTGAAGCTAATGTGCCAAATGTTAAGCAATCTAGGGAGTAATACATGATTAAATAAATACAATCTTTTTATTATATTGTTATCACCATTAGCATAGTTTATTATATAGTTTAATAGCTAAAACCAACCAAACCTCTCAAACATATTGTGAGTCCCTTGTTGAATAGATCTCTGCAGCCTATTAAGGATGATAGCCAAGATGTATAAATACAGTTGACTATGTAGAAACACTGATTATGAATACTATGTGTTAATGCGGAATCTTAACACAAGTACTAAGAAGAACAATGAAAAACTAAATAATAATTTCTATTAATCTGTTTTGAGTGATTACAGATTACTAACTATGAGATATGCTTTGTATGAGATGTATATTGAGATCTTCTCTAACTATGCCAAGAGGGATCCTTTTATAGACCAAGGATAAACCCTAACAGGCTTACAAAACGCGTACATATCTTTTCCTAAAATATCTCATACATATCTCTTAAACGGTACTAACTATTTTCTACTATCGGTACTAACTAACTGATCAATACTTAACATTTTGTACTGTCAGTACTAACTATAACTATCAGTACTAACTATTATTACTAACGGTACTAAGTTAGGAAAACATAATTCCCAACAATCCTCCCTTAAACATGAATGTTGAACTCTTTTAACTTCATGTTTCTTTAGGTTTACCTTCTTAAATTCATAGAGGATGTATCCAAACACTTTAACATATCTTGATCTTTTAAACACTATCCATCTTCAGCAGCAACTTTGTCTTCTCAGCAACACAGCAACATCTTTTCAGCAACAATCCAACTAAGTTGGCTTTGTAGTTTTTGGCAAACTACCAGCCATAAACGGATTTGATGTTCCTTTACCAGTAGCCGTTTGCTCTGGGATAGTTAACTCTTTATTTAAAAAAACATGGTGAGTTAATTACCATACAGTTTTTGGTAAACTGTCAACCATCAACGGAATTGATTTGTCTTTACCAAATACCGTTTGCTTTTGGACTAGCCAATGCTTCATTGCCATAACATGGTGCATTGATAAACCATATAGTTTTTAGCAAACTATCAGCTATCAACAGATTTGATTAGTCTTTACCAAGAACTGTTTGATCTTGGACTAGCCAACTCTTCACCAATGAAGCAAGGTGAGTTGAGAACCCTACAATTTTTGGTAAATTGTCAACCATAAACGGATTTGAGAAGTCTTTACCATAAGCCGTTTGCTTATGGACTAGCCAGTTCTTATGCCTGTTAAGCATGGTGAACTGATGACCATTTGTTGTGTGGTTTTGACACCAACACTCAAAGATCCTCCTCATCTCCATTAGAGTCTTCAGGCTCTAACTCTGCAAGTAGCTTCTTGACAAATCTAATCAACTCTAATGCCATAGTACTGTCTTCTTCAGACTCCAACTTTAATTCCAACATTTGCAACAGTACTTTCTTTCTCAAAGGATACTTCTTCTCTACGAGCATATGAATGACTAATCCTGCCTCAGTCACTAAAGTATGTACCCCTGAAGAACCATGTAGCTTCCAACTCACTATATTCCAATCCGGCTGTGAATTCCAAAACTTATCTTCATCATCTGGATTGAACATAACCATCAAATCTCCCCAAAGTACTCTATCAAATCCTTCAGGTATCTCATCTTGATATTTGTCCATCACCAGTTGATATATAGCATTCAAATCATCTCTATCAAATATGGAAAGCACCCTCATCAGAGTACTAAAGTATCTCTTTTGTCCATTGCTTCTAATCACCACATTTTGATTAATCTCCTCTAAGTGTTCAGCTTTATCAACCTGTGGTTTAGTTCCAAGACACTCAGTTTTCCATTCTTTGATAGGATACTTCCTGTCAAGTATTTCATAATCTACTTCTTTTTCCTCATCTGGAGCTATTGTTAAATATAATCTCAGCTCATCATTCTCTTTCTCACTATCATCCTCAGAAGTGTTTTGTATGAATCTTCTTTTCCTTGACTTCATCTTTTTCCTAGTACCAAGTTTTCTCTTTCTGTTACTTTCTTCTTCTTTACTCTCCTCCTTGACTTCTTCTTTACTCTCCTCCTTGATCATTTCATTTTTAGAGGAATCAATTCCTTTTTCATTCATCTTTTTGATCAGTCTTTCATCTTCAGCAGACCCAATAGAAATGAAATCTTCATCTGACCTCTTAATCTTTTCATACAGGGCTTGTATTTCCTCAAACTTCTTGGTTTTCAATTCAGAGTGCTTGAAGTTTCCTACATGCTTCAAGTAGGTCATCATTTGATTTCTCAGTTGATTCTTTGTAGGTGGTCTGTTCCTGATAGCCTCTGATCTTTGTTGAGCAAGGAATTTTCTTTGAGCAGCAATTGTGTCATGAAGGAATTTTGCTCTTTCTTCTATTGTAAATTGCTCTCTTTCTTCTTCTTGAAGCTTCTCAGCAAGAAGTCTGTCAGCCTCAATTCTTGCCTTTATGTCATCATAATTTCTTATGAGAGCTTCATTGGTAGCTTTTTCTTCAGCTAATCTGTTTCTTTCTTCTTCACCTTCCCACTCTTCTTGTATTTTCCTAGCCATTTCTTCATCACTTGCAAGCTGTTTAAACTTCTTCTCAGCTTCAGGAATACCATCAGATTCACTTTCAGATTCATCCTCCTCTTCTATTTTCTTCTTTCCTTTGTCTTTTGGATCAATTTTTGGAAGAGGCTTTAATGTCAGAAGTGATCTTGTGGAAGTAGGCCTAGGTCTGTCAGTCTCTTCAATATCCTTCAACTCTACACCTTTCTCCTTCTCTCTTGATACTGCTTTGGCTTGACTCATGTTGAGAAGAACCTTAGCTATTGTTTCATCATCTCCAAATATTGTAGAAGTAGGTGGTGGTTGAGTAGTTTGAGTAGCACTTCCCTCTTTAGTATCAGAATCTTTCCTTTGCTCATCAGTACCTTCAATTTGTTCATCAGTACCTTCAATTTGCCTATCGGTACCTTCAATTTGCCTGACAGTACTAACTTTGGATCCGTCAGTACTAACTATTGGTCTGTCAGTACTAACTTTCTCCTTGTCAGTACTAAGTTTCTCCTTGTCAGTACTAAGTACATCTTCAGTACTAAGTACATCTTTATCATTCTCCTTCTCTTCACCCACTATATCACTTGTCCTCCCCACATCTTGAGCATTCTTAGTTTCCATATAATCAAGTGTATCTTCAGGAATCTCATCAAATAGAGGATCTCTATGGACTGAAGGTTCACCTTTAGCAAACTTCCTCCCCTGTTTGGATACAGACTCTTTGTGCACCCATTGTTTCTTTGAGGATCTCTTTCTTGCCAATCTTTGCTTCAAGGAGACACTTTGCATCCATGCTCTGTGGTGTTTGATTACAGGTTTAGCTTGCTTCTTGAGCTTTTTGATCTGAGCCTTCAAGTGTTGTATTTCTTTGGCTTGATCTGAAACCTGTGCACATAAAGAGAGACAAAGATCATAGACACTTTAGAGTGTCATTTCACCCTCATTCCCTGAAAGGGATTTATCACTGGATGAATGACCTCCAAGATTCCCACCAGAAGTTTCTGGAATAGAATCAGGAATGATAGTAGAAGGTGAGGGTCTAGGGGATGGGTCAGTCTGTGGCTCAATAGGTACTTCACTAGGGTGAGTAGGAGAGGGTGTAGGTTGTGCTTCAGATGGTCTTTCTGAAGGGACACCCTCATCCTGAGTTGGTTGTACCAACATAGAAGCAAATAAAGGGGTGACTTTTCCTGAGAAATGTTTGCCCTTTTTAACCATGAAAGAAAAGACTTTACTTGTTAAAGCATTTACAGGAAAATGATCTAAAGGTACAGGTACATTAGCTAGTTGTTTATCTAAAAAGATGGAAATAAAACGTGGGTACATAACAAACTTCTTAGCATCTAAAGGTCATACAGCATATCCATCAAAAATTAACTTTAGAAAAATTATACTCTGTTTAATTTAAACAAATGACATAGTGGCAATATTATATGAATTTGATCCCATAGGATGCTATTTTGAACTAATACAATGATTCATTGTATAATAAAACCTCCCATTGGGGTGAAAACAAAGCTTTGTAAATGTTAACACTGTTAAAAAATCCCCCCTCAATAACCCCATAAGCAGTATAAACATCAAATATAGCAGTGATTATGTAAAGAGACTATCCCATCAACATCATCAAAAAGAAGATCAATCTTTCTTATTGATGCCTCAGAGATGACACAGACTGCCAGCTACTTTGGCAGTAATGTGCCTAACAATTGTTGATTATTTTGGACCTTAGCAGACGATCCATCAAACGTTCAACAAATGTAGTAGATACAACAGGACTTATAGTGAGAGCATGATGAATAGAACTGCGCTTAAGAAAATCAATGATCTCGTGAAACTCTGCATTCCCTTCAGACTTCTCCAGATACGCGACCATGTTGTGCTTAGGACATGAATCAAGAACAGCCATTGTGGTCGAGAGAGTGATCGTCGTTAAGAGAGATATTAGGGCTTGTAGAGACGAATGTATTTGAGAGAGATTGCGTAAAGAACTGTGCAATTGAGATGAGTTTATATAGGTTTAAAAGACCTAATTTCAAGGAAACCGTTTCAATTTACACTTTGTACCCTTGGCGGTATTTTTCTTCAACGTCTCTATAGCGGTACAAACTTTGCCCAGCGGTACTAACTTTGCACTGTCAGTACTAACTATGTCCAATCAAAGAATGAACAATGTAGATAATAAGAGTGCTTCAGTACCATCAAGAACTCTTCTCAATGACTCTCTAAATCCTCTCAAACCTTCTGAAAAGCATCACCTATGGTTAACATGTTTCTTCATACAAACTATACAACACAGCATATTGCCTCCCTTTAACCAATGCAGCTTATGGATTTATCATCCCAATGTTAACAACCAAGAACTGAAACCTGCTAACATCAAATGCCTTGGTTAGTATAGTCAACTGCTACATTGTCATCAGTGTGGAGTTTTAGCACCTGAAATTAGTTTTCTTTTCATAAGCATCTCTTATGAAGTGTTCCTAATAGCAATGTCTTTGTTTTTGATGAAATATAGGATTTCTTTACAATGCAAATGGTGCTTTCATTATCAATGTAGATCTTGGTGTTCATGAAGTTGAACCCATAGTCTAACATTTGATTTTGAATCCACAAAACCTGCCCACAACAGCTTGCAGCAGCAACATATTCTGCTTCTGTAGTAGAAGTAGCCACAATGGTCTGCTTTTTGCATTGCCAAGAAATGAGTCTCCTGCCAAGAAATTGACAACCTCCTGTTGTGGATTTCCTGTCAAGATTTGCTCCAGCATAGTCACTATCTGAGTAGGATTCCAGGTCAAATGAGGACACTCTAGGATACCAAAGCCCAGTTTGGGATTGACAACCTCCTATTGTGGATTTCCTGTCAAGATTTGCTCTAGCATAGTCACTATCTGAGTAGGCTTCCAGGTCAAATGAGGATACTCTAGGATACCAAAGGCCCAGTTTAGGTTTGCCCTTTAGATACCTAAAAATTCTCTTGACAGCACCTAGATGGGAGGTCTTTGGAGTGACTTGAAACCTACAACAAGCATCCACATCACTGGCTTCCTCATCCTTGACTAAAGGCTTCTGGGTCTCAATTGGTGTACTAACAGTCTTAACATTGACAAAGTCAAACTTCTTCAGGATTTCTGCAACATATTTATCTTGACTAATAAAGATACCATCTGCTTTCTGTTTGACTTGTAATCCAAGAAAGAAGGTGAGTTCTCCTATAGAACTCATCTGAAATATACCCTTCATTAATGCCTCAAATTCATCACACCAAGTTTTCTTTGTAGAACCAAATATGAAAAACATCCACACATAACTTGTACTAATATGATAACATGTTTGCTTTCTTAATGAAAAGAGTCTTGTCAATAGTATCCACTCTGTATCCATTCTTTAACAAAAAGTATATAAAGTAGCATACCAGGCTCTGAGCTTTGTGTAATCATAAGTCTTTCACTACCTTGTAGACCTTTCTGAGGAACATTTTAGGATCTATAAACCCTAGTGGTTGATACTCATAGACCTCATTCATCAATTATTCCATAAAGGAAGGCAGTTTTTACATCCATTTTGATAGACTAATAGAATCCCATTAAGAGGCAAAGGCTAAAAAGATTCCTAATGGCTTTAATCCTGGCCACAGAGCAAAAACCACATCATGAAACCTATCCATTCCCTCTTGCCTATTCCCCTGAGCAACTACCCTTTGCTTTTATTCTGACCACAACTCCTCTCTCTCATCCTTTTAATTTCAATAAACCCATTTTGTTCTAATGCCTTTTCCCCATAAGGCAAAATCTACAAGAATCCAAAACTTTTCTTGAATCTTGAACTGCAACAATAATTTTGGTGGGTGCCCTTCCTGCATAACATCAACCCAACTTTCCATCTTCAAGTGCTCAGAGATCTTCTTGGTTCATTTGAGACAAGCAACAAGCAAATAAACAATTCTAGAAGTCCTTATGATTAATTCTCCTTTGCTTTTTGAACATAAACTTACAAAAGCATATGCTCCAGAGACTTTTTAGTCACTTACTTCTTGTTTGAACATGTTGATAGTGTATCTCCAAGAATTAAAGTTTAAAGATGAAAGAGTTATCCTTGATGTGAATATGACTGACATTCACAAACAGTTTCTAAATTTTGTGAAGTCATTACCACTGCACCCTCATCATCATAATGATGAATTGGTAAAAATACCATCATTAGTAGTTTTAATAAATTTCCTCCTCAATTCTACTGGTATTTCTGAATCATCTTGGTCAGAAGATTGATAGATCACTATCAGTACTTGGCGGACTCTAACTGGTGTCTAGCAATATTAACTATGTTTAGTACTGTTAGTTTTAGCACTCCTGCTTGTAGAAGCAAATCCTCGGTTTTGTTGTTTTGAGCAAACTCCTTCCTGAGATCTTCAGCTTCAACTTTAAGCATCCTTTTCTTGCCTCTTAAGTCTTTTAATTCATTCCAAAAAGACTTGAATCACCTTATCTACTGCTTCCCATTTGTGCTTTAAATCAGACTGTTTGTTTAGAGTGCATCACTGCATCCTTTCGATTGACTCCTTGACAAGTTTGAGGTGAATAAGAAGACCATATTGGCAGTACAAAGTAGTCTTGAGCAGATTCATCTTCTTTTTCAGAATCCCCTGCATCAATAATGTCTTCTGTACCTGCATTTTGATTAGCTTCTTGTGGACCTGCATGTTTGTTAGCTTGGTTCTCCTGATCTTACAGGTTGATAATCATAAGAATCAGTTAAATAATCAAGATCAAACAGCCAAGTTGGTCCTTTCCCTGCAATATTTGGTTTATTCTCTAAAAAGGTGAATTATGCATGGTTTTCTGAACTCTCTATGGTTTCTAAATTGAATAACGCCTAAAAACCTTGCTTTGTAGAGAATACCCAACTAAAAACCCTTTATCTGATTTCCCATCAAACTTGCCTAGGTGGTCAATGGTATTCAAGATGGTCACATGGCACCCAAAAGGTCTTATGTAGCTTATTTAATAAAATGATTGTAAACTAACTTGTTTAATTTAAAAACCCTAATTTTATTATATAGCTACTGTTGGAATTCGAAATATAAACCCTACATTTTATATTTTATAAAAATAGTGCTCTTTACAAGGATCGTGAGCATGTAAAGAACTCGAAAAACGGAATTATAACGAACAAGTTATGGATTTTACAAGTTATATGTATATAAACTTTATAAAAACAATTTTTATAAACTGTTATGAATAGTAAAAGCTACTGTTCATCAGTGGTTTAAATTTTATAAATATAATATTTTGATAAATTTTCTTAATACTAATCCAAGGACATAAGGATCTCGAGAAACGGAACTATAACGAACAAATTATTATTTAATCAAGTTACACGTATTTAATTTTATAAAAATAATTTATATAAACTGTGATGAACAGAAAAAGTTACCGTTCATCAGTGTGTTAAAACTTTATAAATATGATGTTTTGTTAAATTATTTTAATACTAAGGGTGGACATAAGAAACGTCATAAACGGCAAGTCGTAATGTAAGTATGAGGTTTTAAAACTCGCGCGCATTACTTTTATTTTCTTTTATAAAACAATTAATTTAATAATGAAATATCATTATTAAATCATACATTTTACAAATGATACATTAGTAAATAAAAATAATATTTTCGTTACGAGTACAAATATATATACTTTAATTTAACAAAGTACGAGTTAAGTATGGTTTTAACTTTTAAAGAATTAATAAAACTATTAGGTGGTGGTGTAACTATACGACATGTGATATTGTAATATTATGAATTCTTTTTACGCGTTGACCTATAATTAATTAGGTTGCTTTCCAAATTGACGAGGCGATTCACTCTTTTGATTTAGTAATCAATCATTCACTTACGGTGAGTTCATAGCCCCGCTTTTACACAATTATATTGTTTTACAACTTTGGGGTGAGAAACATGCATTGTTTTACATTTGGACGCAAGTACTCTTTTAAACATATTACGAGTTGGCCTAAGTAGCAGAAACTACTATTGCCCACTTTCATGAACTGTCAATTTGCTAGTTGCGAGCGCGAATGTTATGAATAGTTCTTATTTTGGGATTGACATCCCGTTCGGGTGCGGAGCGCCTCATCGGTTTCGACCGTATGAAACAACGAACGTATACATGTCGGAACAATTTGGATGTTGCGGGTTGAACATCTACATGGGCACATTTAGTGCATTAAATTGCATACATATATGTCGAGCTTCGGTGTCATGAGCTTAGTGCACTCGTAATTACTTTTAAGATATTGTATGTGTTACATGTCTTACATTGGAAATCTTGTGGTCCTATTTTATACATTTACTAAACCTGTGAATTCACCAACTTTATGTTGACGTTTTAAAGCATGTTTTTCTCAGGTCAATAAGGTACGAGAAACAAGGATACATTGGTGGTCATCATTTTGGAGTCATTACTATAAAGATTTGGATGCATTACATTTTGGGAATATTTGTTAGGTCTTAAAATCTTTACTTTTCATGGATGAACTATTTAAGCTTCGGCTATTGTAACAAATAAGTCTATTTAAGCCAATGTATCAATTTTAACGACTCATATAGAGGTCTTTCTCATATCTTGTGCTATTGATCTATGAAGTAACACTCGCCAACCCATATTTCCGCTGCGACCCATTTTGGAGGTGTTACAAAAATAATGATACTTACAATGATGAATGAATATGGATGCTCAAGTATGCAAGATTTCCCCAAAACAACTAATAAACCCTAGTTTTATCACCCAAATAACTAGCTAAATGTTACCTAAGTTCAAACCCTTGCAAGAAAACTTATACAAATTCAAAACACCTTTGATTTATATATGTTTTCTGCGATATAATTCTAGAGAGAAAAGTAAAGAGTGTGTGTTTGTATTGTGAGGAAAGAACTAGTGAAATGGCTTACTAATACAAAGTATGCAAGGAAGTTTGAATGGTATGAGCATGGAGTCACATGAGATGGTAGAACCAAAAGAGGAATGGAATCACATGCCTTCCTTAGGACGATTTTATGAGAAGGCTATGAGGTTTGAGTTCCAAGGTTTACTAGTTTATTATACAAGCATGAAAGTGGCATGGGTGGTTTACAAAATCAAAAGCACTTGTTGGCATACCCCTTTATGGAGACAGCTTCTTGATGGTTGAATGGGGGGGGAGAAATTAATTTGAAATTTTGAATGTATAAGTGTATGCGAGTGTGTACAAGAAAGGTGGTAAAGTTTTGGGTATGTTGTGCATGCATGCATGTATCAAAATACAAGTTTAATTGACTTATGTAAAAGTTTTTAAAACCGTATGCATATGAATTGTAAAAGATGCTTATTATGATGATAACATAATTGTTATAGTAAACTATACTTAGTCCAAAGCCGTTTTGCGTTCAAAGACGTTTTTCATAGTACGCGGGATAACTTCCCTGTTATAG
This sequence comes from Tanacetum coccineum, assembly GCA_026074375.1. NCBI lineage: Eukaryota > Viridiplantae > Streptophyta > Magnoliopsida > Asterales > Asteraceae > Tanacetum > Tanacetum coccineum. Next base: position 25,477 of record BQNB010048777.1, read on the forward strand.
CTTAAATCAAGGAAGTATGCGTTTAAAGTAAAATATTTCAAGTTAATAGTTAAATATTAACTTGGAAAAATGTCAGTTGTCACAGTATTCCCCCGTCAAAAAATTTCATCCCGAAATTAAGTTGGTGTCATCCGGTGGTGAGTTTCTGAGAAAAGGTAAGGGTATTTGCTTCAAAATTGGTCTTTACGTTCCCAGGAGAATTCAGGACCTCTTCTGGAATTCCATCGTACCTTGATGATCGGGATACGACTTTGTATCAACTGTTTGACCTCTCGGTCCATAATCTCTATCGGTTCCTCAATAAAATGAAGTTTGTAATCAATTTGAATTTCTTCTAGTGGGATGACGAGCGTTTCATCAGATGAGCACTTCTTTATGTTAGATACATGAAATTGTGTTGTGAACACTGCTCAGTTCTTGAGGAAGCTCGAGTCGGTAAGCGATTGGTCCAACCTTAGCCAAAATCTTAAATGGTCTGATGTATCTCGGGTTCAACTTTCCCCGTTTTCCAAAATGAATTTCGCCTTTCCTTGATGACACCTTTAACATGACCTTGTCCCCAACTCGAAATTCTTAGGGTTTACGTCTATTATTAACATAACACTTCTGTCGATCAAGAGCTGCTTGCAATTTGCTTCAATATGGTGTATCTTACTCGTAGTTTCATGAATACTATCTAGACCGATGAGTTGGGTATTACCCAACCTTTGTCCACTGATAGGTGTGTGTGATTAATTTGACTGTAAAGTGCCTTGAATTGTGCGGCCTTAATGCTAGTGTGGTAACTATTATTGTAAGAGAGTTTAACTAATGGTAATGATTATCCCAACCGTTTTTGAAATCAATTACGTAAGCGCGTAACATGTCTTCCAATGTTTGAATGGTTCGTTCACTTTGCCCATCGTTTTGCGGTGGTATGCAATGCTCATGTCAAGACGAGTTCCTAAAGCTATCAGGAGCGACTGCCAAAACCTAGAAGATAATCAGCTATCTCGGTCTGAGATAATCAACACTGGCACTCAGTGCCTCGAGACTACTTCTTTCAAGTACATCCTTTTTAGTTTCTCCATTTTGTCGGTCTCCTTAATTGGTAGGAAATGTGCGTACTTAGTGAAATGATCAACGATCACCCAACACAGCGTTAGTGTCGTAACGCTTGTCTCCGTCTTTGGTGCTTGGTAATGAAGTCCATTCTTTTTCTTTCCTTTCCATTGGGGGGTTATCTAGGGTATTAAATTTAAACAGAACCAACACTTATTTAAGTTATATGCCGCTATGGTATTTGCGTGTAGATCCAGCTGGTATTCAGTATCTATGAATGGTAGTTTATTGTATTACTAGCAGTGATGTAGAGAAGACTTAGGACCATGCATGTATGCCTGTCGCAATATTGGAATTTTTATATTTATGACGCAGTGAATCTGGTAGATCATCCTCATGTATCATCAACGTGTCTGTCTACGTGTATACGACATCTGGTTGCGCGCCTGGTATATATCGGTATTTCCTAGTAGAAATCAGGAATACTGTAGTGACTTAGTACAGTAAAGATAGTTTGTGTGTGTGTATTCTATGCATTGATGGCATTTCAAGATATGCCTTACTTCTATGACTGCTCGCATTTTCTACGCTGATCAGTTGTGGTAGATCTAAACTTTATTAGTCCTGATAGAGAATATCTAAAGTACCACGCAGTTCGCTATGACTAGAGGGTAGCATGAGTATATCTAACTCCCTGTTGTCATGCTATCGATCTCGTAATCGTCATGAACAGAATTCTAGGAATCTTGAAACGTGTTATATATATCGTCTGTCTAATGTGAGTTTGAATGATTGAGCATATATGAGTACAAAGTAATCCTACAGTTGACAGTGTTTGAGTCTATTTATGCTCTATGTGACAATACATGTGTCTTGGTAAGCTATATTACGGTTTTTCAACGATGATACGCATTGTACTAGCTGAATGGGCGCAGTCGTGCCCACCTCTGTCAATCTTCGACATAGTGATGCATGAGGTTAGATATCTAACAACGTTTTCACTAAGGTTTGCACTTGTCTCTCTCAAGATCTAGAGACCGTAGACTCTAGTAGTCTTATCTCGGTGTTTATCTCAGCTCTGCTGTGGTCTTATGATAGATGTATTGACGCAGTAGGTACTACATTAATATGAATCTGCGCAAATGATTCAATGTTTTGTGTTTTAGTAATTTACGACGACTGATATCACTTGTCGCTCTTATTAGATAGATAGATTAAACGTTTCCCATTTGTGTAGTAGTTATAATGATTGAGTGTCTTAAACAATCCAAATTTCTAAGGCAGAGGATCCAACTTGACATACCATCTCGCGCCAGTCTACTATGCACGTATTGATCTCCAATGTCGTAATGTGATGTGTGCTAGCAATTCGTTTCGATGTAGTTCATATATAAGTGTAATTTTTGACGATCAATAATTGCTGAGAGTGCCTATGACACCACGCCCATAATAATGCTCGGCTCCTCTCTTTCTGCTATGAACACAAGCAGATGCCGCAATCCAGTATATGTGAGACCAGGAGACGTGATACTTCTGCTAAGAACTGCATATTAAGCACAAAGAGTATTTGTGGAGATACGTATCACTCTCTTAAGGAGTAAGAAGGCGTTTGCAATAACTTTAGGTACCATTGCAGTATTTATTTGAATATTAGATCTTAAAGTGCAGACGCGCAAAGCACAAGGCTTAATTGTGTCAGATGTCGCTGACAATAACATGATTTTAGATCATAACCAAATATCCAGATTGGTAATGACTCCTAATCTTTTATGCATGAGCTCCCAAACGGTTATTCCCCAATGTATCCTTAGCACCTCGTGCCTCATTGACCTGAGAAAACATGCTTTAAAACGTCAACATAAAGTTGGTGAATTCATAGGTTTATGTAAAATGTAATGTAGGACCCTAAGATTTTCCCCGTGATAATGCTAGTCAGATGCAAACATCACAAATTTAATTACGTTTCACCTATGCTATGTCATGAAGCTCGTCATGGTTTGAATTGCAATATAAATTGCCAACATTGCCCATGATGATGTTCTTAACCACAAACATCTAGGACCCGATCATGGTATTACGTCCATTTTTCTGGTAAACTCGGCACAGTGAGTGCTACTACCCCGAACGGGGCGATTGTCAATCCCTTATAGATCATATTTGTATAACATTCACGCTCAACAAAGTAATTGACAGTTCATGATAATGGGCTCAGAGGGGTTATCGCTACTAGGGCAAAACAGTTATAATAGTAAATGTTGCACTTGCGTTCCAATCGTAATACAATGCATGTTTCTCAACCTAAAAAAGCTTGTTAATCATTGATTTTAGTAAAACATGGGGTTATGAACACCTTATTCAGTGAATAAACTGGGAGTATATGAATCAGTGAAATGAAACGTCACGAATATGACCGAGTGCAACCTAATTAAATATTGGTCATTATGAGTACCATGTAATTTGAATACTAATAGCACATATAATTCTTTATAGTTACTCACCACCTATAAAAGTGTTGTGTTTATTTATAAAATTTAAACAAGTTTATTTGTTTCTTGTAAAATAATGTCCATGTCCTTGAAATTGTAAAAATAAAAACCCATTACTTGCCTATAATTCATTTATTTGCCAAAAATTACTTGATGGTATTATTTATGTAAACTGCATTATTTAAATGCTTTATTCATATTGGAAAATACTATTTAAAAAACGTTATACTTCGCATCATTTTAGTAAAAAGTCGTATCTCTCTCGTGTGAAAATACGTTTTGCATTATTCTTTATACCAGTGGGCTTTGTATTGAAAGGTTTCATATAAATTTCATATTTGTAAATATTAAGTCACCGTTTATGAACAGTAACATTTATTAATAATTTTTATAATTTTAAAAACTACTTTTATATAATTAATCGTTATAACTTTAAAAAACGTCGCTTACTTTTACGTTTTAGCTCGTTTATACGTGCTTATATGTAGGTCGGTTTACGTATGTTGATGAAATATAATCAAATTTTACATTCATTATATTGATAAGCACTGTTATGAACAGTAATAGTATGTGTAAATTTATAAAAATACTTTTTATAAATATTAATTGTTGAAATCGTATAAAAATCATATCTCATTCGTTTAATTCGGTTTTTAGTGATTCTTTCGCCCACATCTTCGTAATTAAAAGCTCTATCCATAAAAATAGTTTCTATCAGTTCCTACTGTGTGAACAGTAATAGTTTTTATAAAACATTACTTTATAGAAGTTACTTTTGTTCATTTTATTACATAAAACTTGAAAAAAGTCATAGCTAATTCATTACCCTTTGGTATTTTCAAGTTTCTGACCTTTTCATAATCCTATGAAATCAATTTTACAGAAAATATCAAATTTTTACTCCAGATTTGAATTGTATTATTGTTATAACTTTCTTTTATAAAAATACTTTTATAAATGTAAATGTAGAAATCATAACTCCTTCGTTATTTATCCGTTTCGTGAGTTCTTTATTGATTTAGAAAGCTAAAAATATGTATTATTTTATAAAATAATAAAATATTTTCTCCCAGGTACTGTTTGCTACAGTAAATTCAAAATGTGTTTGTAACTTTTAAATAACTTTGTTTTAGTATTAATAAACTTATATAAATTATCCCCACAAGTCTCTTAATTATATACAATACACATTTATGTATATAGTAAGTCCCTTCTATATATCATAATGTGTCCATATTATTCAAGGAACAAGTCCAACATATTTATTTAGATTCCATTAAACTTTATAATTAAATAAATAATCAAAACATAACAAATAATAATATAAACTATCCATTACTTGTAAATCCTTATTTTAAGCATATTGACATATTGTAAACATCATTTTAATTATGTCAAATTAAGTTTTGTGTATGATATACATGTTTTTACTTTGTAAACTTTAATATGAAAACCTAGGTGATGATTAACATTATAAGAATCATATAAATCATAAATGAAAAGAATAGGGTTCTTAAAAGACCTTAATGAAGATTGGATGAATGATGAACAAGCTCAAACCCAACCAAGAAACCCTAATTAGAAAATTAGGTTTAGAAAACCCTAATTTTCTTAGAACCTATTGGATAATACTTTCCTGGTATAAACCCTTGTTTAACCAAATCCAAGCTTCTAAGACACCTTATATATGACCAACAATGAACCTTGAACACTTGTACTAGCTTAGAAATCAAAATTATGGATTGTGTATGGGTGTGTTAGTGATGTCGTGGGTTGGAGTGAGCTCAGAAAGGAGTTTGTGTGCTTTGTTTGCTTGCAAATGATAAGTGTGAGTTCGCTTCTACTTTATGACTACTATATATAGCAAAGCATGTAAGGAAATACCACTCTTGGTAATCAATCAATGGTTTTGTATTTCTTTTCATATGGCTCAGGTTAGGGGAGGGCTTAGGGTATGGTTTTCATGGTTTTAATATTAGTTTAGGGTTGCTTTGTGTAAGAACAAGTATGGGACAAGGTATGGTGTGTTCTTATTTGTGTAAGTATGACATGATGTGAGCTTGAGCATGCCCCCTTTTTCCCCATTTCTAGCCGAACTCAACACCCCTTTAGAAGACAATGTGGTGTCACTTTTGAGCTTTGATCCATTGGATAACATATATAGTTGTTTAATGATGTTAGTGGAGATTTAGATGATTTAATTTCATATGTATGTGTTGTATATGTATAAATTTCGGTTAGGGGCTAAAATAGACAAAGATTTATGAGATTTTTGAGTATTGTGGGTATTAGTGGATATTTGTTGAAGTGTAGGTGGGTTTATGGTTTGCCATGCATGCAAAAGTCTAGTTTTATTGCGTTACCTAAACGTTTTATGTAACCAATAAAAATAAATCGTTTACGGTAAAGTTATGTAAATTATCTTCCTATTAACTTATAACACTTACTTGACGTAAACATTTAATTGTTTGATATCGTTTACGTTTAAATGTCTTTTTTGGTTTACGCGATTTTTTTTAAGACTTAACTGTTTGAAATTTCTAAAGCGAATCGGTTAAAAGCCTAAAAATAAATAATGGAATAAATGAAGTCGTAAATGACCTGAAAATGCAAAATTTTACAGTCTCCACCCATTAGAAGAGCTTTGTCCTCAAATCTTAAGACGTTGTAGTGGATGAAGATGCCCGATTTGTGACGAGATGGGGATATTTCTTTTTGAATGAATCTTCACGTTCCCATGTGAACTCATGGCCTCTCCTCGAGTTTCAGCGAACCTTAATGAGTGGTATACGGCTTCGCTTTAATTTTTTGATCTCCCATTCCATAATTTCAACGGCTTTCACAATTAGAAGTTATCATCATGTTAGTCCTCTCCACAAAAAAAGGCTAATGGTTCGTCAGAATAACATTTCTTCAAGTTGGATACATGGAATGTATTGTGAACCATGCTCAACTCTTGAGGAAGCTCAAGCTTGTAAGCAACGGATCCAACCTTTTCTAGCACTTTAAAGGGTCCAACATATTTAGGGTTCAACTTTCCCCATTTGCCAAAACGTACGACTGATTCGTGGTATAGTATACACTTAAAATAACACAAATGCAAATCTCAACCAAATGCCCTTAACCAAGGCAAAAGATCAAAATCTACACAAAGAGATTAAATATATAAGAAAGAATCAATTATAAAAAGATTCCGGAAGAGATATTCCCGGGTCGTATGTCCCAACGAGGCTGCAATTGAAAGTAATCCTGGTTTGATGAGAAATTGAATGATGGAAAATATTTGGATATGATGGAAAACACTGATACAACTAAAATTAACTATAAACCTAATTTAATCTACGGGAAAACAGATTAGGAATTGGGCGTTCTTTAAATACTATGGGAAACAAAATTAGTTATAGGGAAATCCTAAAATTAAATCTATACTAAAATACGGGGAACAGAATCAGGTATCGGGAAACCTAAATATTAAAAATTAAGAAAAATAAATGCTAAATTAAATTAAAACTCAAAATTAAATTCTAATTAAGTTAATTTGAAAAATAAAGAAAACTAGAACTAAAACGGAGGTCGTTTGAATGTAAAACGAAAAGAAACGGTAAAACGCACCGGATATCTATAAAACAGGGTCTAAGACTGTAATTTAAGAAAAATTATGCTATATACTATATTTTTATTTTTCTAGAAACTAGAAATGACAAAAGAAGATTTTGTAAAAAGGGAAAGAATGATTTTTTTATTAATTTTTAGATTTTTTATGATTTTTCTAAGATTTATAACTAATTAAAACTAAGAAAATAGAAAAAGACAAAAAATAAAAGTTATAAAAATTCTGAAAAAATAAAATTAAATAAAGAAAAAGTTAACAATTCTAAAAATATAAAAATGCCCAAAAGTTACTGTTTATAATTAAAGTAATTAAACTAATTAAAATTTAACCTAATTTAATTAATTAAATTAAATAAACTAAACTGTGGTTAACCTAAGGGACTAACAGTGAAAAGGACACAAGGACAAACGGGGTAACAGGCTAACTAACCACAGGGACTAACAGAGGTAACTACAAAAGAGAAAATTACACAATTGGTCCCTGAGGTGGACCCCGATTACAAATTAAGTCCTAAGTGCTTATTATCAAAAAGCCAAAGAAGCAAAGTTGTAAAGGGGCTTAAGGGGAGTAACTTTTGTAAAAGCACTTATGCTTTTTACTCACTGAATAAGCTAAAAACTTAAGCTTTTGGACTGACAGAAGCTAAATAAGCTTATGAGCTTATTTTGCTTTCTTTTTGGGATTTAAGCTAACTAGATAAGCTATAACTTATTGGGAGCAGATAAATAGGAGAGGGGAGTCCTAAAATTAAACTAGGGAAATCTAATAAGCCCTAAAATAAGCTGAAAATGACTTAAGCTATGTTGACAGTTTTAAATGAAAACAGAAAAAAGGGAACTTAAAGCCTAGAATAAGCTATGCTAAAGGGTGAGAAAAGCTATAAGATTTCAGGGACTTAAAGAACTAGTAATAAGCTACAATAAAAAGCTAAAAATCCTAAGTGCTTAATATCTAAATAAGCTAGAAAAGTGGGCTGAGTTATGGTGCTCAGCACCAGGGGAGCTCAAACAGTGAGCTTAAGGGCTTTTTGAGCTTATGCAATAAGCTCTAAAGAGCTTTTGAGCCAAAACAAACCATAAACAGATTAAAAGGGGTCTCCATGAGCTTATTTTCAAAAATTGGTTTATAAATGAGGATTTTAAAACTGCGGATGTTGGCTTGAAAAATGGGGGTTTTCAAAGAATCATGCATACATACACTTTGACTCATACTTGGTCAAACCAAAGGGACAGAACAAGTGGTGGGGTAAATGGCTAGAAATACTCAAATAAGCACAACAAAGTGTGCTTAAGCTGTCTACACAGCTTGAGCACTTGAGATCAATTTGGCTTATTCTAAATTTGACAGAATACACAAAGGTACTTAAAAACTTATTTCAAAACTAAAAATGATGAGTTAAGTTGCTTAATAAACCCTACACACTCAGCCAAAGTTGGCTGAGTGTTTGTGACCCATAATAGACCCCTGGTGACCCATTTTGAGACTAACCCAAACACTCCCTTATTTATATAAAAAGGCTTTTTAACTGATTTTTGGTAAAAGAGGGCACAGATAATTGATTATAAGTGAAATTTAATAACTTTTAACACATTTTTAAACAATTTAAACAGATTTAAACAACTTAAATTATATTTTCAATTTTGGCAATAGCAATCTCACAAACACTTTTAACTTTTATTAAAACTGAGAGTAGTACAACAAAAGCTTTAAATAAACTGAAGATAATAATCTTAAAACAAACTTAATGAAATTTTACACTAAAAAAGGTAAAAACGGGATGTTTTTTTTCTTGGCTTGTTCTCTTTCCTTTTATACAAGTCCAAAGGCTTCTCTAGGTCTTGGGATAAGCTGGTTGTGAGTGTGCAATGTATCCAAGGTAATCCTAGCCCTCCATTTGCCTTGCATCATTCTCAGCCATGGATGGGGTGCTTCGGGTTGAGTGATTTTGCCAGGGGGAGGTCTATAGGCAATAGGGGATGTGGTAATTGGTCGAGGGTGAGCTGGGCCACAAGACCGAGTTTATGGTTATTGGGAGGTTGGTTTTGGCCATAAACCCATGGGATAAGGGCTTGCGATTGTTTTCGTTTTTTTGGCGGGTACGGGGTTTGCGGCGTACCAAGTTGGTTGCAGGTTTTTAAACATAAAGATGGGAAGATGGCAATAATGGTCCCCCATCTCTTTCTCTCTTTTTCATTCTTTTGGCCCGAAATTTAGTTATAGCTAGCGTTAAGAATGAGTGACAGAATTAGCTGCGTTTTTATAATAAAAGAATTTTAAAAAGGTTTGTAAAATGGCCAAATCATGGTCCCTGCTGTTTTTACTAAAGGGAATAAAGAAGGTTTTGTATTTGCAAAAATGGCCCTTGTGTTTGTATTTTTCTATTTTCTTATAAAACAAATTTAACTGCATTTTTGGGCCCCCTTTTCTTTTATTTTTTCATTTTTAATTATAAAACCAAGTTTTAAAATTTACATTTTTTGGTCCTTATTGTTTTATAAAAAGGATTAGTAGGGCTTTTGATGAGTTGGCTTGGGCTTGTATTGGGACCCAATTGGAGTTATGGGATTGGGCCAATAAGGTTTAGGTGGGGTTATTAGGCTTGTTTCAGCCCAATAAGGTTATGAAGTGGGTTTTGTGTGTACAATGGCTGAGATTGGCTGAAACTGGGCTAGGATTGGGCTTCAAGTTTTCACAAGTCTTTGTCCTTTGCTCCACAACTAATGCTGTTTGATATTGATTGAGGGCCCCCCATTGGTCTTCACATCTTCATAATTATACTGTTGGGGCTTCCGGCCATAGATGGGTTAGATTGCTCCAATAGTATTCTTCAGTTCCGAGCTCCGGTTTGTCCTGCTGTTTCTTCTGTAAATTGACTCTGGACTGTTGGCATTTTTGGACTTTGGCCTTGATTTTGCACAGTCTTTTCCATTCCATGTTCAGTTTTGTCATTTTGGCTTGGTTTTCTGTCTTTTTGTTGATATCCACTTCCTGCACAATACAAATGCAAAACAAACATATATTTGGCAGTTTTTGTCTGTTTTTGGTCATTTAAGCTCGTTTTTTAGAGGTAAAAGATATGTGTAATTAAGCACTTATCAACGACCCTTTTCCAAGGTGAAACTTTGAGCATAACTCTATCCCCAACTTAAAACTCGATCGGCTTACGCTTTAAATAGGTGTAACTCTTTTGTCGATCACGAGTGGCTTGCATTCTTTGCTTGATCTGAATGACCTTCTCAGTTGTCTCTTGGACTATTTCTGGACCGGTGAGTTGAACTTGTCCAACCTCAGCCCAACAAACAGGTGAATGACACTTTCGACCATAAAGTGCTTCAAATGGTGCAGCCTTGATGCTAGCGTGATAACTATTCTTGTAAGAAAACTCAACAAGTGGCAAGTGTTTAACCCAACCATTCCCAAAGTCGACCACACAAGCACGTAGCATATCCTCGAGAGTTTTGATAGTTCTCTCACTTGTCCATCAGTTTGTGGATGCGTAGCTAGTAATTACTCATATCCAAATTTAGTACCTGAAGCCTTCTAAAAGTACCTCCAGAAATTTGAAGCGTATCTAGGGTCACGATCACATGATCGAGACAGGTTCCGATGCTTGTGACTACCTCCTTTAGGTATCCCTGCAAACTTCTTCCATAGGCGTTGAGGTTCCTCTATCTGGTACAAAGATTGCATGACTTCGTAAGTCGGTCACAAACACTCCACCAAATGGTGTCTTAGCCTTGCGAATGACTTAGGAAGCTTTTGACAAATCCATGTGATGTTATCCCATCTTCATTAGGGTATCTGGGTTGTACCAACAACCCGATGGCACTTTGATGTTCGGGCTTGGCCCTTGAGAGAATGTCCAAACATTTGCTAACATAGGTGGCGATGTCGGCTTTCATATTGGGCCACCAATATAGCTTCTTCATGTCTTGGTACATCTTGTCAGAACCCGGATGGATGGAATATTTTGATTTGTGGGACTCGTGCATGATCACAGTCCTCAAGTCACCATAACATGGCAACCAACTCCTGCCGTTTAAGCCTGATCATACCACCTACATCTTCATTCTTGAGGTTCTTTGGTTTCTGTGCTTTTGTCTGAGCATTCAAGATTTGCTTAGGAAGATCCAAACTAATAGTCATCACCAAGGCTCAAACTCTTAATGGTTTAATTCGCTCTTTCCTGCTCAAAGTATCAGCAACAACATTTGCTTTCCCCGGGTAATAACGAATCTCACAATCATAATCACTGAGCAACTCCAACCAACGACATTGCCTCATATTCAACTCCTTTTGGTCAAGTATGTGTTGTAGACTCTTATGATCTGTGAACACCGTACACTTGCTTCCATACAAGTAGTGCCTCCAAATCTTTAGGGCAAACACCACTTCACCAAGTTCTAAATCATAGGAAGTATAATTTTTCTCATGAATCTTCAGCTGTCGTGATGCATAAGCAATCACCTTCTCGTTTTGCATCAATACCGCACCCAATCCTTTATGTGACGCATCGCAATAAACAATAAAGTTCTCAGCTCCTTGAGGGAGAGCTAAGATGGGTGTGCTACACAACTTATGCTTCAATGTCTGAAAAGTTGCTTCTTGCTTGTTACCCTATTCAAAGGCAACCTTCTTCTGAGTGAGTTTGGTCATTGGCTTAGCGATTTTTGAAAATCCTTCAATGAATCTTTGGTAGTAACCAGCAAGACCTAAAAATTGACTTATCTCCGTTGGAGTCTTATGAGATGCCCAATATTTTATGGATTCGATCTTGGCGGGATCCACGTGAATGACTTGACTATCAATCACGTGGCTGAGAAATTGTACTTTAGGAATCTAAAATTCACATTCAGAGAATTTAGCGTACAACTCCTCCTTCTTGAGGAATTCCAGAATTGCTTAAGAATTCTTCATGTGTCTTCTTGTTCTTCTTGAATAAATTAAGTATATCTTGATAAAGACAAATTACAAACTTATACCAATATGGTTGCACACTCGGTTCATGAGGTCCATGAATACTATAGGTGCATTTGTCAAACCAAATGGCATCACTTGGAACTCGTAATGGCCATACCGAGTCCTAAATGCCGTCTTTAGAATATCCTCTTCTCATACTCTAAGCTGATGATAACCCGATCGCAATCTATCTTTGAATAAACACAATGGATCCTATAGTTTGACAAACAAATCACAATCCATGGAGAGATAACGAAATTCTCATCGTCAGTTTATCAATTCCCGATAGTCCGATGCACATCCAAAATGATCCGTCCATCTTGAAACAAGACAGAGCTCCCCAATGTAGGAACTGGGGTCCTTATAAAGCCCTGTCGGATAGTCTTGGCAGTTGTTCGACAATCTTCAGTTTTTGGAAGGAGCTAATCAATAGGGTGCTCGTGCTACATGTGCACATTGGGGTATCAAATTCGAATTTAGAATTCACTTTTCGTATCGGTGGAATGACCTGACAAATTCCTTAGGAAATACTTCAGGAAAATCTCGGAACGATTGGTATGTCCTCAAGTTCCTTCCCCCCGACTTGTCTCAGTCTCCTCATAGTAACAGTGCCAAAAAAGACATAATGTCCTTTCAACAAATATTTATGTAGTTTTGGTGGTTCGAATGATGAATAAACGAGTCCCCGTTTTCCCTGCGATTACTTCCGTCACCATGAACAATTAAGGTCATTTCCCCATAGAAACGAACGATCTTCTCACACAATCAATGAGAGCGTGGAACATTGACACTAGCATACCGTATTATGAACAGTCGAAGCTACCAAGATTCTACAAGGCATTAAGTTGTTGATTTCATGGATGGTCTAAGAAGTTTAATGTACAACCCCTGATGATAGTGTTTATCCTAATTATTTTCCTGTCGGCTAGTTCAACATCATAATAGTGGTCTAATGTAGTTGGTGTGATATCAATTTGGGAACTAAATTTAGTAGACATAAAACTTCTATCGGCACCAGTATCAAATAAGATAGAAGCATAGCGATCATTTAGAAGGAACGTACCCGTAACGACGTTGGAGTCTGGGTTTGTTCCCGCATTGCCCACCACATAAACCTTGGCTGGTGTATTGCCATTCCCATGTTGATTACCACGATTTCCATTCTTCAGTTTCAGGCAGTCTTTCTTGAAGTGCCCCTGAATGCCACACTCATAACAAGTGACAGCATTCTGAGTTGTCCCGAAGTTCCCATGATTGTTATTATTACCATTGGGACCAGAACTTCTGCAGTCACGAGCCAGATGACCGATCTTCTTGCACTTATTACACTTGGGAGCACATGGACCTTTGTGGTGATAGTTGCATTTTGTACACAAGGCAATGAAACTCTTGCTACATCCCTCTTTTCACCAGGCCCAACAGTGTAAGCCCTCCCAGTGTTCTGTCTCTTGTTTTGTTATTGGTGCCCCTGATTGTTTCTAGCATTAAAATCCAATTTCCTTTTCTGCTCAGCTTACCTTTCAGGAATAGTGAGGACCTTTTGATCCATCTGGTCATTGGCAAACTCAATTGCTTTCTCCATCGTCTTGGGTTGATATGACATTACATTTCCCCGAATCATATCAGGAAGTACACCAAAATATTTCTTAACTTCTTCTAATTCCTCATGGAACATCCTTCCACACATCAGTGCAAGCTCTTGAAAACGCAAAGTGTAACTTGCGACATAAGTACCTTTTACTTTTAGGTTCCAGATCTTAATTTCTAACTTCTTGATTTCATCCCTTGGGCAGTATTTGACTGTCATCATCCTGTGTGAGGAGTTTGTTGTGTTGGTGTTTGTGATGATAATGGTGGAGGTGGTGGTGGTGGTGGAATTTCATCTTGTGATCTAGACATGTTTAGTTTTGTAGTATAGAGTTGTATAACTGGTTTTGTTTGTTCTTCTTACTCAGAGTTTCTCACAAGCTCTGATACCACTTGTGAGGCCCTAACTGAATAGATCTTTGCAGCCTACAAAGGGTGATAGCCAACTTGTATAAATACAGTTTGACTATATAGAAACACTGACTATAAATACTATGTGCTAATGCGAAATCTTAACACAAGTACTAAGAAGAACAATGAAAAACTAAATAATGACTTATATTAATCTGGTTTAAGTGATTACAGATTACTAACTATGAGATATGATTGTATGAAATGTATATATTGAACTGATATCTCTAACTATGCTGTGAGGAATCCTTTTATAGACCAAGGATAAACCCTAACAGGCTTATAAAACGCGTAAAATATAATACATATCTTTTCTTATAATATCTCATACATATCTCTTAAACGGTACTAACTAATTTCTACTAACGGTACCAACTAACTGATCAGTACTTAACACTTTTTACTGTCAGTACTAATTATAACTATCAGTACTAACTATTATTACTAACGGTACTAAGTCAGGAAAACATAATTCCTAATAGTTTCTACTGTTGGGAGAATAGCATACACCAGAAGGAGTGCAGAAAAGAGAAAGGACAAAGGCAAAGCAATTATGCAAGAGTCTGAGCCATCAAAGAAAATTAAGAAGAGGGTTCAAGTATAAATGACTGTTGATGAAGAATTAGCTAAAAGGGTTTTTGAGGAAGAACAAGCCAGATTCAATGCAGAACAGGAAGCTAGGTTGAGGGAAGAACAAAAACAAGAAAGGATGACTTTGAAACAACTTTAAATTTACAAAAGTAGCTGGATGAAAGAAAAGAAGTTATAGCTAAGGATGATCAAGCTCATGATATAGATTGGAGTAATCCTGCTGTGATAAGGTATCATGCACTTCAAAATAGACCTAGATCTGTAGCTGAAGTAAGGAAGAACATGTGCATATATTTGAAGAATCAGGGAGGATACAAGATGAAACATTTCAAGGGAATGAGCTATGAAGATATTAGACCTATGTTTGAAAAGGTATGTGATGAAATTCATTCTTTTGTGCCTATGGATTCTGAATTGGTGTTTTAAAGATTAAAAAGAGCAGGTCAAGATGTTGAAGAAAAACCTGCTAAAAGACAAAGAACTGGAGAAGTTTCAGGATCAGTTCAAGAGCAAACAGACGAGGAACTAAAAACAGATGAATTGTCTCAAGAACAATTGCATCAAATGAAGATCATAGTTCCAGAAGAAGGGATGCATGTGGAAGCCCTACAAACCAAATACCCAACATTGCTTGGGAAGTTTACTCTGAAGAGACTATGCAATTTTGGAAAATCATCAGAGTATGCAATCACACAAAGGTATATTAGGTTTTTGAAGACATGCTTAAGAATTTTAACATGGATGATCTGGTAAAGTTATGAAGTTTAGTTCAAGAAAGATTCAACTCACCAGGACTTACTGAAGATAAAGAGAAAGAATTGTAGGTTGAACTGAAGATGTTGTTTAAACCCGATGAAAAAGATCTTTTAAAACTTTAAAGATATATGCATGATCCTTTGAAATGGTGGCTATATGATACATGTAGTGTACATCATATGTCTACAGAGAGAGGACAAGATATATTTATGCTGGTTGAAAAAGATTATCCACTAACAAAGGGACTTGCAACTTTGATGCTATGTAACAAGCTAAGAGTGGATCATCATTCAGAAATGGCAGATGAGCTTTTGACAAAAATCTACATAATAGCAAACAGACCAAGACACTAGTATGTTTGGAAGAATCCTCAACAGTTCAAACTAAAAGATTTAATTCTAAAGAAACTTAAGATTTGGAGGGAAATCAAAAGTTTAGGGGATGATTGTTGGGAATTAAATGTCTACATACTTAGTACTGCCAGGATAGAAGTTAGTACTGCCAATGCAATTTTAGCACCTCTCAAGCTTATTTAAGAAAAATGACTAAGTATGTTAGTACTACTGGTGTAAAGTTAATATTGTCAGTACTAACTTAGTACTGCTGAAGAGTTAACACTGCCAAGACACTTTGTACTGCTGAAGACTTAGTACTGCTAGAACGCGTAAAGAGATATGGATGCATGATATGTATGAAAGGTGTAAATCTTATAAAGTTAGGAAGATACGTATATGTTTAGAATTATAGAAGATATTCTAAGATTTGTAGTTATCTTGTAAAGGACTCCTTGGTGTATAAAAGAAGATCCTAGGTTAAGGTGTTACACACAATACACGATATACTTTTGAGATCGAATTCATAGTTTTGCATGCTTCAAGGTTGTAAACCCTAGTACTAGTTAAGAGTACTCGTATTATTGATCTAATAATATTGAAGCTTTTTGTTACATCACTTGTTCATAAATATTTACTGTTTCATTGATATTACTTCTAGAGTATTAAGGTGTAGATTCCGCATACACTTTAATATACACACAAAGTCACTACTATTGTTATTTTGGATTTATCCAAGGTAACATACTCTTTACAAGCTAAAGAATCGATCAAGGTTTAGGATCAACAAGTGGTATCAGAGCTTATGCTTTGAGAAACTTTGATCTAGAAGTCATGGAATTTGAATCTGCACAGAATTCTACTACTGCTAAGCTTGCCATACTCAAACTTGGTGAATATGAGATGTGGGTGATAAGAATCAAATAGTACTTCTAGGTACAAGATTATGCTCTATGGGAGGTCATAGAGAATGGTAACTCATGGGTATCTGTACCTCAAACATCACAAGAGAATGGCACTTCTGTTACAAAGATGTCAGTGCCTGTAACTGCAGATGAGAAGATCAATAAAAAGAATGATGTTAAAGCCAGAAGCTTGCTACTTGTGTCTATTCCTAATGAACATCAACTTACTTT
>BQNB010048778.1:0-21283 GCA_026074375.1 Tanacetum coccineum
AATTCATCTCCTGATCTCCAACCGACGGAGGAGCCGTGCTAGCCATCTATGAATAGCCGGGCAGTGCGATCGCTCCCGTTAACATTTAGGCTGCGGATTTCAGACTTAAGAATCACATGATTCAACAAGTCCAACAGAGTTATCAATACCATGGTTTACCAGGTGACGATGCTAATAAGAATTTTGACAAGTTCTTGATTGTGACTCAAAGCATGAAGCAAAATGGAGTCCCGCATGATGTCCTGCGCTTATGTCTCTTTCCTTATTCTTTAACACATCATGCCACCGCTTGGTTTGATTGCCTACCAGAGAATTCTATCCATAGCTGGGAGGAGATTGTTACCAAGTTTCTATCTAAATACTTTCCTCCTTTTATGGTTACAAAATTAAGGAATGATATCACTAACTTCTAAAAGCTTCCTGACGAATCTTTATTCGAAGCTTGGGAACGTTACAAGTTTTCGATTGACCGGTGTCCTAATCATAACATGTTACCCATAACTTAAATAGATACATTCTATAGAGGGTTAACTTTGAGACACCGGGATACAATCAATGTCGCTACTGGAGGCACCTTTATGAAAAGGCGACCTGAAGAGTGTTATGATTTAATCGAAAATATGACCGCTCACCATAATGACTGGGATACCTCAGCTCAAAGGGGCGAGTCATCTAAATCGATCACTTCTTCATTTCCTAAGATAGCAGCCCTTACTCAGCAAATTACCAAAATGAACAAGAATTTTCTAAGAATGAGCCAATCTAATCAGCAAGTTAATGTTGTTAGTGGTGGTCCACATCACTATTCCGAGTGTCAAGCCTCCAGTGGCTTCACTCAAGGGGACGTATATGCTGCTACGGGGAACTACAATACGGGAGGTAACTCTTACCAACCTCAAGGAAACTTTAATCTCTTAATATATCGTTCCAACAGTTATCTTGGGCCACCAGGTTTCAATCAATCAAATAATTCCAATCATAATAATCAAAACTTTTAGAACAGGAATAACCAGAATCAGTATCAAAATCGTTCTAATCAAGGTTATCTGAATCAAGGGTTTAATCAAATGACAAAAATTGAAAAAGCTTTTAATGAAATACCTCAGGATGCGCTTCCGAGCAACACCATTCTTAACCCTAGGAAAGATATTAAAGTAATTACCATACGGAGTGGTATTACTTTGGCTGGACCCTCAGTTCCACCACATAATTCTTCTTCTTCTTCTTCTAAGGAAGTGGAACGAGGCCCGGAGACAACCATGGACCAGGTGCACATTTCAAGTTCTGAAAGTACCGCACGAGTCCCATCTCCGGTAATCCAACCAGATCCCGTTTCTAAATTGAATGAGATCCCTGATCGAAATCCTCATCGGCCTCCTATTCCTTATCCTTCGAGGCTGAACAAGGATAAGCTTCAAAACAAATATGATATCCAAATTCATAAGTTCTTACAAATGTTCAAGAAACTTTACCTTAATATTAGTTTTACTTAAGCATTAGCTCAAATTCTAAAGTATGTTAAGATGTTGAAAGATCTCCTTACTAGAAGAAGAAACTTCCAGAATTGGCTAATACTTCTATTAATAAGAATTGCTTAGCGGTCCTCCTTAAAAATTTACCCGAGAAACTTAGAGACCCTGAGAAACTTCTCATTCCTTGTGATCTTAGTGAGCTTGTGGATGATTAGACCTAGTCTATCTAGGTGCCAACATCAACTTAATGCCTCTATCTGTTTGGTAAAATTTAATGTTACCTGAACTTATACCCACTCGTATAACCATAGAGTTAGATAACTGATCGATTGCTTACCCGGTTGGTATAGCTGAGGATGTTTGTGTGCAAGTGGGTAAGTTCACGTTTCTTGCTGACTTCGTTGTCGTTGACTATGACGTCGATCCTCATGTCCCCCTTATCTTAGGGAGACCATTCTTGAGGACCGCCCGTGATTTAGTCGATGTATACGGAGAAGAGTCGATGATGAAAAATTAATCTTTAGTGTTGAGAGCACTTCAAAATATCCTCATAAGCATGGAGATGAGTCAATCAATCAGATTGATATCATTGACACTACATGTGAGGATCATTTTCACAAAGTATTAAATCTACAAAAATCGATTCATCTTTGAGTGGCAATCCCACTCCTTATTCTAATCCCGTTATCGCATGTCTTTCCCCATCTCTTACTCCCTTCGGGGATAGTGACTTTTTCTTGGAAGAGACCGACGCCTTATTTGCCTTAGATGATTTAATTCCTCTGGAAATTGATAATGAAATATATGATTCGGAAGGAGATATTCTTTTTCTTAAAAAATTATTAAATGATAATCCTACAAAATATCTCCCTCCTAAAGAGCTTAAAAATGATGAAACCAAAATGACTAAATCTTCAAATGAAGAACCACCTGAATTAGAACTTAAGGACTTACCTCCCCACCTCGAGTACTTGTTATTAGAGGGAACTTCAAAGTTACTCGTATTTATCGCTAAAGACTTGAAAGGGGAGGAAAATGATCAACTTATTAAGGTTTTAAAGTCACATAAGCACTTTTTCACAAAAACAGTTATTAAACAGCCTGAATAGGCAACTTAGAGCTTATTTTTAAGCACTCTAATGGAACCTTATTGCAATAAGCTCTATACCTACTTAAAGCATGAGCTTAACTCTATCTAAATCAGCATTCAAAAACTATTTTGAAAATCAAATAAGCAATGAAAGAACTTAATGAAAAAGCCACTTTTACTTTTAACTATGTTTTTGTCTTTTTAAGAAAATTTGAAATAAGCTAAGACTTTGCCCTAATAAGCTATAAACAACTTATAACTAATCTATCTAACAGTTCTAAACAAGGATTAAGCTAAAAATACTAACTAAAAGCTAAAAATTTCAAATAAGCTTTTTGATGCAAACTGCTAACCAAACAGTCCCTTAAGGGAGTTTTAGGCTTATTTTTTAATAAGCTAAAAGATCCTTATGGACTTTTGGCTTATACCACTTAAAACTTTGACCTAAAAGCTACTTAAAACCACTTTTAAAAAGTATTTTTAAACTCAAATGCTTAACTCAAAATCTTAATGAAAAGCTGCTTATGCAATTTTACCTTACTTTTGATTTTTGAATGAAAAGACAGGAAGCTAATTTTAAGATTAAAAACTGACGGCTTAATGAAATTTTAAAAGCAAACTATGTTGAAACATATCTACTATTACCTAAAATCTACTTGTGAACAAAATTTGAAATTCTATAAACTATTTTTACCTGCTGATTTTAAGTTAGAAAATTGCTATTTGTCTATTTTCTCTACTGATGCATTTGACCACTAAATTACCAAATCTAAAAACTAACAAATGCAGGCTAAATTGACTAGTTCTTACACTCTAAAATAATCAAAACAAGAGCAATGGAAGCAATATTAACACCTAGAACAGACATGGGCTGAAAATGCATATGATACTTTAAACTTATTACCACAGATGCTAAAAACTACTTAAAAACTTTGATTAAAACTGATTAGACTTAATAATAACTTTAAATCCTTTAATCATAATCCTAGATATGAAGTTATAAGTTGAATTTAAGGTTCAAGAGACTATGGACAATACTAACTCTAGTTAGTACTGCCATAAGCCAAACACCCCTTAAGATTCTTAATACCTATATTAAGCTTATGAAAATAAGATTTAAGGCACAAATTACAAATACCAGATATCAAAAAGCTACAAACAATCCTAATGATCAAATTTAAACAATCAATTAAGCCAGAACAATAAGCTATAATACTATGCTACTATTTTTGAATTTTTGACAGTTTTTATAACAAATAAGAGTAAACTAAGAATTTAAGCCTAACAATCAAACATAATAAGCATTAACAACTATAATAAGTACTATTAAGCAAAACTAAACAGCAATAAGCAGAAAATAAGCAATAATAAGCTGAAATTCAAAATTAAGCTATAAAAAGAAGTTTGAGAACTTACAATAGCCTTTGCTCTAAACAAGGATTATAAATGCTCTTATGAGCTATCAACAAGCTTCAGCTTATCCTAGGATAAGCTGGTGAGGTCATGGAAACCCATCCATGTCTGGTTTCCCTTCCAAGAATAAGTTGAGGTATTTGATTATGGATTTGAATAAGAAAAGCTCATTTAAGCTTTTAAGAGCTTAAATGAGAGTATAGCTAGCTTATTAGTTAATATGATTGCAAATTAAGCTTATTAGATTAGAAAGAGAGTTTAAATCAATCCATCATTCAATTAAGTAAAAACTGAATTTAAGCATAAGGTGAATAAAACTGACTTTTATTGATTAAGATTAAAGGTTACAAACTTTTGAATTGAAATTACAATATAAAAAGTTACAATAAGCTAAAAATGACTTAATAAGCTAAATGACAATTAAACTAAAGCTACACTAAAAACTACTCCCTGATATTTCTTGTGAGTGAGACAGGCCTTCAATTTATAGGAGGAGGAGAAGCTTCTAGGTCCGTTACACGCTCCCCTTGGTCTTAATCTTGTCCCTCGAATTCTTTCAATCATTGGATCCTCAATTATGACCGTTGGATTAGAATGTGAGCACACGGATTGCCAAGCTGGCAATCCCACTTCTTTGGAATGGTGTGCTTCTTTTTCATTGATTTCAGTGCAAATTTCCCATCTTTGGTGTGTTTGTATAAATCACGCGTGTCATTCTCTTGAGTTATCTTGACCAATCAAAAGCTTCGATGACGTCTTTTCTTGTCAGCGTGGATCTTGGTACTTGGAATCTTCAAGGCCACGTAGAAGGACGAGTTAATTATGTTTAAATTGGGGTTAATTTTGAGAGGGTGAAATGGGGGAGACGGTGAACAGTAAAACTGTTTTTCCCGCCCCCCAAATTTTATACGATTGTGTTTGACCAGGGGGAAATAGGGCGTTGACTTGGGCTTAGGATTTTTATAAAAAGAGAATGGGCCGGTTGTATATGGGCTCGGTTTAGGGATTTAAGGGTTTTGGTTATAAAGAGATAACGACCGTTAGTCTTTGATTAACAAAGGACTAACGGTGTTATCAATTTAGGGCTTTTTGTGAAATTGGTTTTAACATTAAGGCTCATTTAGGTATTTTGAGGGTTTTTGTCTTTTGTGAGTTGACCATTGTTGACCATGGTTGACTATTTGACCTTTTTGCTAGAAACTCCCGGCTCTTGTGAACTCTATCCGTTCCCGTGTCCGTGTTTGTCCGGTTTTGACCGTTTTCTTGTGATTTTTGAAATATCCGTACCTACACATCACAAATGACATTTAAAAGGAGTGCTTGCAAGAACAAGGACTTGCGGGATACATTTCATGTGATAGGCTTCGGTCTAGTAAATGATGATTAAGCACAAGTTCTAGAGCTTCTAAATTACCGGCTCTCTCAAACATAATTATCAACCAATACCAATGTTCCAGAAAAGGCGACAAAGACCATACGTACACATCCGTAACGACGGAATAGACACATATGACTGCATTCAAACCTTAACTCGAACAAGCTAAAGGCATCAATTATCTTAGGTATCAAAAGTGGATACCCGAATATTCTAAAGGCTTAAAATTCTCACAATTTAGTGGACTGGGGTGTGCTAGCTATAATGTCAATCCGGTTGGACTTGCCTTACTAAGAGCATTTTTTACTTTAATTTGAAAACATATAATTAGAATTTTTCATAAAATATCAGTTGGAAAGTTTTTAACAGGGCAAACATAGAGGGATATGATTAATTTTTCCTATTTGGCTCCCCTCCACACTTAAGTTGAACATTGCCCTCAATGTGATAACTGATAATAGAGATAAAATAGGGAAAATTAAAGGAGAACGGTACTTCCCGGGGCATAGAGAAGTGCATAGCTGTAGTAGAGCTATCTTGAGCATACTTTGTAATTTTCCATATCTTCAAGCTAAATTACCTGTATAAGAGTAAACATACAAAAGCACACAAAAAGAAAATATTTTTGTTGATTTTTTTTAGAAAATAAATAAAAGATATTAGTAGAAGAATGGAGGAGGGACTCCTCCACACTTAAGTGAAGCACGGGTTGCCTCTCGAGAAGCGCTTAATTTTTAAGAGAGTCGTTAGCTAGACTCGTACTTCGAGAGTCATTCTTTAGGGAAAAAGGGAGTGACTGCCTCCCTTGGGTTATTGTCTTCTTCATGATATAGTTTGAGTCGATGGCCATTGACTATGAACGTCTTTCCATCTTTTCCATAAAGTTCAACATATCCGGATGGATATTGATGTTTCACTACATAAGGTCCTAACCATCGAGATCTGAGCTTCGGTTGTTTAAATTTGTACTTTGAGTGAAATAGCAGAACCTTGTTTCCTTGTTTGAATTCTTTTCTCATTCGTAATTTTTTGTCATGCCAGACTTTGGTTCTTTCCTTGTATAGACGAGAGTTTTCATAGGCTTGGTATCTAAGTTCGTCTAACTTGTGTAACTGAAACATTCTTTTCTCACCAGCACCGATGAGATCTGGGTTGCAATTCTTCAATGCCCAGTATGCACGGTGTTCAATTTCGAATGGTAAGTGGCAGTTCTTTCCATATATTAGTTTGTATGGTGTAGTACCGGTAGGTGTTTTGTAGGCAGTACGAAAAGCCCACAGAGCGTCATCCAGTTTTCTTGACCAAATAGCAAGATTATCTTTTAACAGTTTTTTAGAGAATTCTCTTGAGAGCTCTGTTCGTGTTTTCTACTTGACCACTAGTTTAAGGGTGATAAGATGTAGAGAAGCGGTGGTTAACTTCATATCTTTTCATGGTTTTTTCCATTATTTTGTTGCAGAAGTGAGTACCTCGGTAGCTGATTAGAGCTTTGGGCATTCCAAAATGGCAGAATAGTTTCTTCAGAAAGGTGACTACTACTCGGGCATCATTGGTTGGTAAAGCTTGAGCTTTGGCCCATTTAGATACGTAATCAACAGCGACTAGAATGTATTCAAACTTATATGATTTTGGGAATGGTCCCATAAAGTCGATACCCCATATGTCAAAAATTTCACATACTTGAATGTTGTTTAAGGGCATTTCATCACGTTTTGATATATTTCTGGTCCTTTGACATGCTTCACATAAGCGGACTAGAGTATGAGCTTCTTTGATGATTGTTGGCCAGTAAAATCCTGAATCAAGGACTTTTTTAGCAGTTATGTTTGGTCCATAATGTCCACCTGTTGGTCCGTGGTGACATTGATCTAAAATGGTTCGGGTTTCTGGTCCAGATATACAACGTCTGATCATACCGTCGGAGCATACTTTGAAGAGATAAGGTTCCTCCCAAAGTAGTGTTTGAGGTCAGAGAAGAATTTGTTCTTTTGTTGATATGTCATTCCCTTTGGTATAATATTACCGATATGATAGTTTTGCAAAGTCTGCAACCTTGTTCATTAATGTGATTGTCCCCCATAAAAAAGAAGTTTTTTTCCTTCCCGTAGAAAAAAAAAATTATCATCCTACTATCCCTATCATTGCTTTTTCAATCATTTTTGATTCGGGATAAGTGATCGGCTGCAACATTTTCTGTTCCTTTTCTATCTTTGATTTCTATGTCAAATTCTTGCAGAAGTAAAATCCATCGAATAAGGCGTGGCTTAGCATCTTGCTTTTTAAATAAGTGCTTTAGAGCTGAATGATCAGTGTGAACAATAGTTTTTGAGAGAATAAGATAGGATCTGAATTTGTCAAATGCAAAAACTACAGCCATAAGTTCTTTTTTGGTTACGGTGTATTTTTGTTGAGCGGAATTAAGGGTTTTGCTTGCGAAGTAGATTGGGTGAAAGTTTTTACCATCTTTTTTACCTAAGACGGCTCCTATAGGCATAGTCATATGCATCACACATAAGGTTCAAAATGGAAGATTCCAGTTTGGTCTTAACGATCACATGAGCACAAGTGAGTTTCATCTTAATGATCTCAAAAGCCTTTTTTTACAATCAGCCATTGAAACTCAAATGAGTGTCTTTTTCGAGCAGTTTTAAGTTAGAGGTCGAGCAATTTTTCGAAAGTCATTAATAAAACGTCAGTGGAAAAACCGCATGTCCAAGGAAAGCTTCTAACACCTTTGATAGTAGTAGGGGGTGAAAGTTTCAAGATTACATCGATCTTTGCTTTGTCAATTAAGTCCTGTACTAGACACCTTGTGTCCGAGCACAATTCCTTCTTTGACCATGAAGTGACATTTTTCCCAGTTTAAGACGAGATGAGCGTCTTTACAACGTTGGAGCATTTTTATCAAGAATATTAAACCATGTGTTCGAAAGATTTCCGAAGACGAAGAAATCGTCCATGAATTCTTCGACGGATTCTCGATCATATCATGAAGATTGCCACATACAGACTTTGAAATGTTGGCAGGAGCATTACATAGACCGGAAAGGCATTCGCCTATAACGTATGTTCCGAAAGGACAAGTGAATGTTGTTTTTCTGATCATTAGGATCGATAGGAATTTGAAAATATCCAGAAAAACCATCGAGGAAACAGAAATATTTATTTCTCGCGAGTCTTTCTAGCATTTGATCCATAAAAGGTAAAGGGAAAATGATCTTTTGAGTGCTTTATTGATTTACGATAATCGATGCATAGTCGCCAACCCGTAAATGGTTCTTGTTGGAAACAAGTTCATCATTTATGTGGTGACAACTGTAATACCACCTTTCTTTAGTACACAGTGAATAGGACTAACCCAAGGCCTTATCGAAATTGATAAATTATACCAGTAATCCAGAGTTTCACGATTCTATTTTACTAAAATTCTTGCATGTTTAAGATATATAACCCTTCTCTGTTTTTTGGACAACGGATTCTATCATCCAAAAGGTGTATTATGATGATTTGCAGAATGATGGACAAATACCAGGAATGTCTGTCGTTTTCCAAGCAAAGGCTTACTTGTGCTTTTTAAGAACAAATAATGAGTTTGTTTTTCTTTTCTTTGGATAGCTAAGATGATATGATAACAGGAAGAAAAGAGGGTTCTTCCAGGAATACATATTCCAGATTATCAGGAAGAGGTTTAAGTTCAAGATCCGTAGAGGTTCTTCAAGAGATTTTATTATCTTATAATTGGCATTGAGTGGTGATTTTTGCGAATGGGTGGATCTTGGTGTCGGATTCAGAGATCAGAGTTTTCATCGGTGGTCATTGCTATGAATTCATCAAATTCAGCAAAGATTTCATCTTCGAGAAGGGTTCCTTCGATGGAATGAAGAATTTTACTACCTTCGTCTAAAAGAGCGTCGAAATCTTCTTCTAAGATTTCATCGATTACATCGATACTGAAACAGGTATCATCGTTCGAATAAGAGTGTTTCATCGCAGAATCGATATTGAAAATCATTCGTTCAGTTCCAACTCCAAGGTTGAGTTGTTTCCAGTTTATCACCCCCCCCCCCCCCCCCGGAATACTGCATCACAGTGTGAAGAATATCGTCCCAAGATGGAGTGGAACTTTACTATCTTCTTCCATTTCGAGAATAACAAAATCAGCAGGAAAGGTGAATTTACCAACTTCAACGAGCATATTTTCAGCTATTCCAACAGGGTATTGGAATGATCTGTCAGCTATCTTACCTCATTTTGTAGGTTAAGAGTTTCAAGAGATAATTTGGCTATATAGCAAATATGGCATAATGTAATGCAGCACCAAGGTCCCGTCCTAAGGCATTGCAGGGAAGAAAGTTTTTGTATGAAATTACATGGATAAGAAACTTCCGGGGTCTCCGAGTTATAGGTGGAACTTTGTTTTGGATCATTGCTGAACTTTCATCGCTTAAGAAAGCGGCAGAGATTTGTTCGATTTTGTGTTTGTTGTTTACTAGTTCTTTGAGAAATTTTCCATAATTAGGCATTCCAGCCAAGACATCGATAAGAGGCACATTGATTCGAACTGCGCGGATCATGTCAAGAAATTTTCCGTATTGAGCTTCCATTTTTTCTTTCCTTAGACGTTGAGGATACGGGATTTTTGGTTTGTATGGTTTGGGTAATGGAGTTTCCTTGACTGGATTTTGGATTTTCGGTTATGGTGTAGATTCTTCGTCTTCATCACGCTATCGATACTTTGAAGGAGAAATAGAAAGTTTTGTTTTGAACATTGGGTTAACTGATGGGTTGTAAGAATATACCCCTTCTTGTGTAATACGACATACAACGGATGCTCATTGCGAGATTGTGGTGGTTGGTAAGCTTTGGAATTATGTCCTTTTGGGTTTGGTTGAGTGTTGCTAGGAAGAGATCCAGAAGGTCGACCAGATTGCTTGTCAGCAAGTCTGTCGAACTTGGTTTCAAGATTCTGAAATGGACGCTGATAATTTTTTTGCAACGATTTCGAGTTGGGTCTTGAGATCCATGAATGTTTTTCTTTGACGAAAAGCGTAGGGTCGAATTGTTTGAGATTTCATGAAATCGCTGAATTGTTTTGTGAAGATCATAAGGATTTGTCCACAGTACTGATCGATAGTTGTCTCGGTTAAACTACTTCGTTTGTTTGAACGCCAAGTTATCTCGATTGAGTTTCGGTCTGCGGTAATCATTTAAAACGAGTCTTACAAAAAGTTGCAAGATTATAGCCTACTTCCTCATTGGGATCTAGTATATCATCTTCATCTGGTTTTGTTTTTTTAGCGTGGTTTTGGAGTTCTTTATACTGAGCATCCATTTTCAGGGTCATGGCATCCATTCGGGCCATAATTTTGTCAGTATTGGAATTACTGCTACCTTCATCGGCGAAAGCAACGGTTTTCTTAAGAGATGTTTTGGTTTTCTGATTTTTAGCCCAGTCGAGCTTGAGTAAGACTTTATCTTCGAGAAGCTGATAAGCTTGATTTGGAGTTTTATAGAGGAAAATACCACCAGCTGCGGCATTTAGAACTTCTTGGGTTATTTCGCTTAGACCATGATAGAAGATTTTGATAATGTTGCCTTTGGACAGATTGTGACCATGACAGTTTCGGAGCATTTCCTTCATACGAAGCCAAGCGTCGGTTAGAGATTCGTTTTCGTGTTGAGAGAAAGCTCGGATTTCTCCGAGGAGTCGGTCAAAAAGAGCTGGGGGAAAGAAACGGCTAATGAAAGTGGTTCGAAGTTCATCCCATGTTTCGATAGTTCCTTCGTTGAGTTCATCCAACCATGTTTTTGCTTCCCCAGTAAGGGATAGGGGAAACATCATTAGGCGGACGGCTTCATTCTCAGTATCTCTGTATTTGAACATATCACAGATTCCGAGGAATTCGTGAATGTGTTTATGAGGATCAGTTTTGGTTCTACCATCGAATTGGTTTCCTTTGACAAGGGTCAAGTGGTTACCTTTGATAGCAAATTCGTTTGCGGTTTCAGGAATAGTGATTGCTGAACCAGGTGTCAGAGCGACAACATGGTCAGCAGCCCACATGGGTTCATCATCCATTGGATCATAATTTCGAAGAATATCAAGAAAGTGACGGAAGTAGTTGATGTTAAGAACTGGCGGGTAGACAATTCTTAAGGTGTTGTGGTGGATTATTTTTTTGATCGTATGGACCCTCTTCTGTTCGTCGGCGTAGGTCTTGATTCAGAGTACGTTTGGGTTCAGGTAATGGTTCAACAAGTTCAGAATTGGAAGCACGTGTATGCATCTAAGAGAGAAATTGTTTAGGTCAGTTTGCCGGAAAACTGTACGACGATTTTTGAAAAAAAGGGGGTTAAAGAGATTTTCTAGATTTTGACTACAGAACAGCTAAGAAATCCCCGGCAACGGCGCCAAAAACTTTGATGTGTTTCAAAAGCTTTAAATTTATAAGACTGAAAATATCCAGATGATACAAATGGAGAACACACATGTAAAAGTATAACCCACGTATGTAGTATAATCTTTTTAGGTAAGACCAGGTCAGTCCTACAGGATTAGAGTAGTGTTCAAATAATCAAAAGAAAATAGACTTTAAAAATATTTTTACTTTACCAATGATAAAAGGTATGACTACTCGGATAGTTGAAAAATAACTTATAAGTGTTGGAAATGATTTGACCTCGAAGATGGGGCATTAATTTATAAAGACGATTTCTCGTCAGAAAATGTTTTCACAAATCAACTTGTTAACTTAAGACTTATATTTAGTTAACCAGACCAAATGTGTCACTCAAATAATCCAGTTACTATTATATCAAAGCTTATTTTGTTTATCAATTTACGAAAGTGGATTTCTCGGCACAGACGTTAAAGACCATAGACAAATCTTTAAAACCACATAAAGATCATAACAGGTCTTTCGACATATACCGATATGAGTATATATCTAAGTGAAAGCAAAAATAATAAAGATGGGATATAACAGGGTTGCAACATAAGCTTAGGATTAAAGCGGTCAAGATCATACCAAACACTTATTCATTATCGTAACTTCACCGAGTAGTCATGAGAGATTTAGCCTCTCATGGCTAAGGAGTTCATAACAAAAGTACTCATTACATAAATTTCCATTATTTCAATAACAAGGTAAGAAAACTTCTTCGTTCTTGATCGTTAGATCTTTTTCTTCAAGGGAAAAGGTATTTCTTGTGTTTTTTGTGAAATGGAAAGGATAATGTGTTGTGTAGAATAGATAGGTAGTTGGAGAAATTGTGTGAGAGGAATGAATTGTTTGAGAAAATTTCATGTCAATTTATAGACAAAAATTTGTGAAAAGTGCGCCACCTTACAATAAGTGGCGGTGGACTTGGTGAGTTAATCGATAGAATTTAATGACTTTTACTGGAAGTGCGGCCCACTTACAAATAAGTGCGGCGGTTTTGAGGAGTTAATACAGGTGCATTTAATGGACATTAATTCTTCAACTTACAGAAAATAGCGGCGCAAATGTTGTAAGTGCGACGGTGTTTGAATTCAGAGAAAGAGTGCGCACAATGTAAACAGTGCGGCGACTTCTTGAATTTTGGATTGAAATCTTTCTTTTCTTGTATTCCACCCAAAGTGTAAAGATTCTACTTGGGTCTTTATAGTCTTCAAGTGCACCTATAAGCAATTTAATATTAATTAAGTATCGAAGTTCACGAGAAATGACAAATATCTATATATAAGACGCCATCGAAAACATGTATTAATTTGTGTGTTATCAGCAAGTCTAACTTAAAGACTTTTCTGTAAACAAAAGTGCTTGCCGGGAGACAACTCGGAATGTAATTTTCAATTTTTATCGAGTCTGTCTTCCCAGACTGTCTATACGGTGTATCCAAACCCCATAGATACGGCGTATTGACTATCTGGACGTTATCCAGTCTTTATTTTCAGCACAGTCTATACGGCGTATTCATTAAATGAATACAGCGTATACAGGTATCAATACGACGTATCCTGGGGTATGGATACGGCGTATCGACTTCCTGTATAGTTTTTAGGTTATTGTTTTGAGTCTAACCAACAAGTACATGGAGATAGATTTGCACTTGTTTTTCCTATATTTTACACCAATACCTCGTTGAAAGAAAAATCGACGAATATTGGTGGAAAATGATACAAATCTAGAATCGTTGAAGTTTAGAGTCTTGAAACTTCAAGGCGGCTGTTCCCAGCACGTATTCTTGCTAAAAAAAACTAACATAGAGAATCTAACCGAGCAAATAACAGGGGAGTTTTAAACGTTAATTTTTTAATGTTTTTTGTAAAAGCATTTAGCAGTTAGCAAGCTATTTCATCAAACACTTTTATAAATTATATATTGCTACTGTTAACTATTATTGCTAACTGATACTTTTTTTTTGAACGGCAAATATTATTAACTAGCAAGATACTAGAAAGAACATTACAAGGAAATCAAATTATGTTTTTTCAACCAACACTCCCAAGAAAACGAACTAAAACATATACTACCACACCAAGTAAAAGAACGCGAAACAATATCGTCAAAAGTCACGGAACGTCTCGGAGGAACCTCGTCAAATATAGAATGATTCCAAAAAGCCCAAATATGCCACCAAGCAACATGGAAAACGCCCTCCAACATAAGCTTAAGCTTAGAAGACAACCGAATAGTAGCGAATCAAGCATTCCAGTCAGCAAAGGACGAAACATCAACCCAATGGAGGTCCCACCACCGGCAAATCCTACGAAAGATGATCTTGGCCAAATTACACCGGAAGAAAACATGATGAGAATCCTCAGGAACCAAACCACACAACGGACATAAAGAAGAATCCATAATTACTCCTCTATTAAAAAGGTTACATCTAGTTGGGAGACGATCAAGCCGAGCACGCCAAGCAAACACATTAATCTTGATCGAAATAAATTTCACCCACCTAGTGGCTTCAACCGCGGAAGGAAGAAAAAGATCATCTAAGATAGAGCGAATCTCTTTAACGCGAAACACACCTTCACCGTTTAAATCACAAACCCAACTATCAATAGAGGAAGAAAGAGTGTCTGATGTTGAGAATTTCTACCCTTTATCAATATATATAAATAAATAAATACTTATAAATATATAATGAGGATATAAATTCACAATTGTAGTAAACCGGAAAGCTGAATTCCCGGGTCGTTTTCCTAACGAGGCGTGAATGGACGGGCGAGTGACGTTTGATATCAATGTTTGAATGGAACAAAGATTTTGATTGATTATGGATCCTAACACTATGGGAAAAGCAAATTATGTATTCTAAATTAACAACTAAGCACAAAAATCAAATACGAGAATCCTAAAAAGACACTAAATTATCAACTAAGTCAAAATTAAACCCTAAAAATACAAACTTAGTTTTTAAACCTCTAAAATGATAAAAGAAAATTTTCTAAAAAGGAATTATATTTTTTTGACCTTTTTATTATTTTTTTATGAATTAAAAACTAATTTAACCTATTAAAAATCCTAGAAAATAGCAAATTAATTCCTAAAAATTCTAAAAAATGATTTTCTACTTTAGAAAAGTCTAAAATGTGATAAAAGCTCAGAAAGGTATTTTCTACTATTTTTTATAATAAACATCTATTTTCTAAAATTAATTTAAAAAGCTATAAATGAAATTTAAAATCTAAAAGTGATGAAAAAGATTTTAAACTTTGTAAACCTAAAACTATTTATTCTAAATCTAAAAACTATTTTTTGTATTTTCAAAAATTAATTTACTATTTTTAATTGATTTTCTAAAAAATTAATCTTCGAAAATTAAATAAAAATAACAAATAAAAGAGGAAAAATCTAAAAAATTGCACAAAAGTCCTAAAAGATGTAAAGAGTCTAGGAAAAATAAGATGGCTCACCCAGCTTAACGAATAAGCCCTCAAAAGACCTTAATAAGCTACGGCTTATTATTTGAGTTTGGGCTCAAAAATGGTGATAAATACCAAGTGTTTACACACTCTACCGGATGAGCTATTGTAGCACAGCGGTAGAGTGTGTGTATTATAAAGGGGTTGAATGAGGTTTGAGGTCAGGGGTTCGAGCTTAGGTTCACCCTTGACTTCCCTTGTTCCCCCTTTTGCTTTTTTTTGAAATTTTTTTTACAAACTTATAAAATACCTAAAAATAAGCAACTTTAAAACTTGGACTTATTTTTGAAAAGCAATATTAAGCCCAGAAATAAGCCAAAAAGATGGCAGATTGGCTTTTTTAAACTAAGTTAATAAATTGCTTAACTTTTTAGCATTTTAAGCACAATTAAGCTAACAAGATAATAAACTAAGCTTAAACACACATTAAACTATACCTAATTAGCATGTATGAACAAGAATAAGCCAGGAAAATGAGCAAATAAGGCCAAATAAGCAAATAAGCCAAATGGCTCAATACTGCAGGCACACAGCCACAAGGGGGTACTTTTAGGCTTAAAAATAAGCCAAAAGATGGATCCTTATGGCCTAATGGGGTATACCCCTAAAAAGCTTATACTTTAAGCTTTCTAAAACTGCAAAGAGTTTTGGGTTTGAAACTCAAATAAGCCTTGAAAATGGCTTATGAAGTGGGTTGTTCACACTGAATAGCTATTTTTTTGGTTTTCTTAAAAAGAGAAAAGGCAATATGCAGCCTACCAAATAAGCTAGTACAATAAGCTGAAAATAAAAAGCAAGCTGAAATAGATGGAGTTTGACTCTAAATGAGCTTATGCTCAAAATTTAAAGGTCTAAAAACAATTTATACTATCTGATTTGGAATGACATAATAGGCAGTTTTAAGTTAAAAGCCACTTAGAATAACTATGAAGATTTTGAAAACAAAACAAGTAAACTAAACGGACACTTTATTCTACTGCATTGTCACGCAAAGAAAAAGGACACAAAAACAACACTTGAATAGTAGTCTTGAGTGCCTCATATTCAATTAAGCTATGTTACCTGTTATATTCACACCACAGTTTCAAAGCTTTGGTATAAAAAACTTGGAAAATAGGTTTTACACCTTGGAGAACTTTTGAAAAGTGATAAAAAGGACTTAAATTGGCTTGTTGAAGTTAGATCACTGTCCCAACCCAGTTCCCAACACCATTCTGACCCATTTTGGCCTTGTGCCAAACACCCCTTTAAGTTTCTAAAATCAAACTTTTAAGCTAAAACAACTTATGAAATTTATGAAACAAGACTAAATAGCAATCATTATCATCTAAGAAGCATTAAAAACACAGATTAAGCACCATTTAAACAGATTATGAGCAAATGCATAAAAATTGCTTGAAAATTAAATTTTTGCACTTACAAGAGGTCCATTGCCTTTGTCAAGGACTTAAGCTCAAAACAGCTTAAAAGAACATCCTAAAGCTTCCCATGAAGCACTAAACCAATGGCCATCCAGTATATACCATGCTCCAAGTGAGTAGATTCGAATTTTTGAGTGATTTTTAAGAGAATGTCTTAAACACTATAAGCTATGCAGAAGCTTGTAAAGTTTAAGTAAGGACAACTCATAAGTAAGCAATCAGAGCTTAAAGGAGCTTTTTAACCATTTTAACAACAATGTAACTTAAGAAAAATTAAAAACAGAATTTTGCTTAAATCAATTAACTTGAATTTTCATTAAACATAAAAATGATTACAAGGCTTGAAAACTTAAATGACAAAATTTAAAAGCTTAAAACAACAAGTTAAGACATTTAAAAGTAAATTACACTAGATATCTTTTACAAAGAGAAACTAAGCCTATTTGTAGAAAAAGAAAACAAAATTCTGCTTCTTGTCTTGTGTTTGTTGTGTTTCTTGTGTGAGGAGAAACCATAAATCAATCTTGGCCTTCAATTTTGCTTGTTTTCCAAGTCCCCTGATCCGAGCCCTTCATTTTTGTCTTCAAAACCTTAGCCAATGAGGTTTAAGGGGATTGCCAAGGTGGCATGAGACATGTGACAAGGGTTTAGTGGGTTGAGGGTGATGGGAAGATCCCCTGTGTAATTCGGTGTAAAAGGTTGAAGAAAGGTGAATAGTGTTTGGGTTTTTGAGCTTGGCGGGAAAGGATTATAAAAGGGCAGGGGTGAAGTTTGGGGAAGAGGCAGAAATGGCCCCTCAACTTGTATTGAGTTATTGCAACCTTCGTCCTTATGGTGTAATAAGTTAAGAGGTTGGCAGGTTTAGCCCCTCAAAGTGTAAGAGTGTATTACACGCATGGTCCTTGTGGGCTAACAGTTAGGGTTTTGGGCTGTGTAAATGGGTCGTGGGTTATAAAAAAGGTTTTGGGCCTTTTAATTTAAATTTGGCCCATTTGGTCTTCATGTAGTACATTAATGGGCTGCCTAGGCCCATTAGATGGGTACGGGTGGCCCATTAAGTATTTCTTCATTTTTTCGGCTTCGGCTTTGACTTTTTCGGGGTTGACTTTGACTTTTGCTTTTCATGCTCTTTGCATTCCCTTGCTTGGTTTTGTCGTTTTGGCGTCATTTTCTTAGATATCTGTTACCTGCACAATACAAATGCAAAACATACAAATACAATGTATTTTTGGTACGTTTTTGGTCATTTCAGCTCGATTTTAATGGACAAAGGTATGTGTATTTAAACACATACCAGTGTCCATACCTAGCAGAGACAACATATCCGACCACTGCTGACATTCAGCACCATCTCGAACCTGCCGACGAAAAGAGGCATCAAAAGAGGAAGCTCCCTATTTCGCAGCAACAGAAGCTAGTTTATCCCTTTCTAAAGCATAAATACGAGGAAACCGAACACTAAAAGGCACGTCCAAAATCCAAGTATCCAACCAGAATCTTGTATTTTGGCCATCTCCAACACGTTTCTTACAATGGGAGACAAAATCAAAACCTTTAGAAGACAGCACCTGAACCTCACGTAAAATAGAGCACCAAGTTGAAGGAAAATTCACCGAGAGAGATTCTAAAGAGGATCCGTAAATGGCACTAATAACACACGACCAAATAGAACCATCTTGGGAGAGGAAACACCACACCCACTTGAGAAGCAAAGCACGATTCAAAGCATGCATGTGAGTGTGTTAATTTTAAATTCAACCATGGATCAACACTTTTAGAAAGTTGCAATATTTCTATGCTTCACGTTCCACCCAAGAATAATGATTTTGAAGGCGAGATCATCCCATGTAACGACTTTCGTCTCGGCACATCCCAACCTTGCGGCTAAGTGACCAGGCTTTTGACACCTCACAGAGACTAGTATCGAGACTCACGGACCTTCGGATTCAAAACCCTTGGACTTCCCGTTTATACGAAGGAATACTACAACTAAAGCAAATTAGTCTTAGTTCAAAAATATATTTAAATTAAAAGAAAAAGAGATTTTCGTTATATTTATTCAAACATTTCACTTAACATATGTACAATTACACTTATTTAAGCAACAGTAATCCTCGACCTTTTTGAAGGCTGCAACATCGGTTGTGAGCCGGCAAGATGCAGCAAACTTTTATCAGTCTCGGATTACTACTATGGGCTTTCTTTAGAAGGTTGTAACATCGATTGCGAGCCGGCAAGATGCAGCAAACTTTTATCAGCCCACAGTTTATATTATTCACATGACATATACATTTTTTTACACACTTATATTACCATGATATAAAGAAAATTTCTTTTTAGAAAATTTAAGTATATAGCTGAACTAAAATTAAATAAATTAATGTTATTAACACTAATAAAGCTTTGAATTCAAAAATTGTTGATTTAAGTTTATTTTCCGAAATTATCACTTATAATTAGTCTGGTTAGGAGCTTACGGGAGAAAAACCGACAAATTACACTTATGAGCTCTTAAGATTTCCAAATAATCCTTGCTTAGCATCAAACTTATACTTAACACTATCATTTTTTGTTCTTCGCAAATTCGCGAATGCTTAGTCTAAAAAGTTAAGGAACAAGCTAGAGCTCAACACGCTCGATCGAGTCAAAATTTAATCTTATTCTATCCTACAGGAAAGTCTAACATTGTGACAAAACACTTATTTTATTTTTGAAAATTTTTTAATTTTTTTTTTTGGAATTTTAGTGGTAAAAACGGGCTTACGTGAAAACAACGGCTGCAGGTACAATCAAATCGATAGATCCCCCCATACTAGAACTGAACATTGTCCTCAATGTTTTAAGAAGGGTCTTTGCGTCAATCTAAGGCCGTTTATGAATTATGCTAAAGATTAACGTTAGTCGATAAGATTTGGATATCGGATTCCCAAATGAAGCTGAGGATGTGAAGCTCTTGTGATCGAATGAACCGCGAGCACGAGAGACTTCAAAAATCCAGGACAATAAACCACAAAAAACACAAGCACACGAGAATGGAAGAGGCACACCTCCTCACGTTACACAGTTAGAAGAAAATAGAAAGAAGATAGAAGGATAAGCATGGGTTGCCTCTCACGAAGCGCTTGTTTAAGGTCACTATGCTTGACCCGTCCCCGAATTCATTGGTCTATGGGGAAAGTTTGGAGATCTGGGACAACCATCGGTGGTATGTCCTCTCCAAAGTAGTGCTTAAGTCTATGACCATTCACCTTAAAGTTTGGTCCGTTGGTTGAAGATAATTCAACCGTTCCATAAGGGAAAACTTGAGCAACGGTGAATGGTCCGGTCCAGCGGGTTTTGAGCTTACCCGAGAAAATTTTAAGTCGAGAATTAAAGAGGAGGACTCGATCACCAACGTTGAAAACGCGGTTCTTGATCTTGGAGTCATGAAGTCTCTTTGTTCTCTCTTTGTAGATCAAAGAGTTCTCGTAGGCTTGATCACGAAGTTCATTTAATTCCTTTAATTGAACTTTTTGGTGATCACCCGCGGTCTTAAGGTCATAGTTGTAATGTTTCAGGGCCCAATAGGCCTTGTGCTCAAGTTCGATTGGGAGATGACAAGCCTTCCCGTATACAAGCTTGTAAGGCGTACACCTGATGGGTGTTTTAAACGCAGTACGGAAGGCCCACAAGGCGTCATCTAGCTTATCCGACCAAGAAGTACGGTTTTCACCTACGGTCCTTTCTAGGATACGTTTCAAACCACGATTAGAAACTTCGACTTGCCCACTTGTTTGTGGATGATACGCGGTGGAAAGTCGGTGGGTCACCCCATATTTAAGCATGACCTTTGAAAATTGGTCATTGCAAAAATGGGTACCGCGATCACTAATGATGGCACGGGGAGTTCCAAATCGGGCGAAGAGAGATTGGTGGGGAGCGCCTTTGCTTTAACCTATTTTGACAAGTAATCGATGGCCACGAGTATATACTTGTTCCCTCATGAAGGCGGGAATGGTCCAATAAAATCAATGCCCCACATGTCAAAGATCTCACAAACTTGGATTGCATTTTGTGGCATTTCATCACGTTGTAAGATCTTTCCTTGACGTTGACAAGCGTCACACCGTGTGACCAAGTCATGGGCATCTTGGTAAATCGTTGGCCAATAAAATCCAGCATCAAAGACTTTCTTAGCAGTGTAGTTGGCATCGTGATGTCCACCAGTGGGACCCTCGTGGCAAGCCATGAGGATGTCATGGGCTTCTTGGCCAAAAACACATCGCCGAATCACTTGATCCGCACATATCTTAAACAAGTAGGGGTCGTCCCAAAAGTAATGCTTCACATCTTTGAAGAATTTTTTCTTTTGTTGGGACGACATCCCTTTCACAACAAAATTCCCCGCATGGTAGTTTGCAAGATCGGCAAACCATGGGGTATTAGCATCACCACGGAAAGTTACCATACCAAGAGTTTCAAGAGGAAATGTTTCGGTAATTTCCTTGTTCTCGAGAACATCTTAGTAAGGATTTTCAAGTCTAGACAAGTGGTCGGCGACAAGATTCTCAGCTCCTTTTTTATCATGAATAGTGACATCAAATTCTTGAAGGAGGA
>BQNB010048778.1:23636-42386 GCA_026074375.1 Tanacetum coccineum
TCTTCAACAGAAATAGTGTATAAATTAGAACCACGGGAACCTTTAAGTAATTCAACACCATCCGTATCACGAACATAACAAGAATACTTTCTAAAAGCAACTTCTAAATCTGAATCACAAAATTGACCGACAGAAAACAGATTATACCCCAGTCCTTCCACGTAGTATACCATGGAGATTACACTATCACCAACGACATAATCTCTATAACCCATAATAGCACCAAAGTGGTCATTCCTGAATCTAACTATCCCGATAAACTTTTTCATGAAATTTATGAGCCTTAAGTGATCCCCCGTTATATGTTTTGAACAGCCTGAGTCCAAATACCAAAGGATAATTTGTACGACCTGCATTTGAAAACAGACGAAGATGGAGAGTTTGGAAAGTTGGATCCCCAATGTTGGTTGGGTTCCGTTGAGTTAGCACAAGCAATGGCGGACATTCCGGTAGGTTTAGTGAGCCTAGTTAAAGGGCACTGATCACCTAGGGTGAATGTTCTTCCTGTGGGTCTCCATTGATAACCAACATTGTTAAGTGTTTTGCCTTTTTTTTTTTTTTTTTTTTTTTTTTTTTTTTTTTTGTTGGGTTTTTTAATTGTTTGAAATGTTTAGGTTACCCACACTTGTTTAACTTGCCTAGGGTAACTTGCTTAGGTTTCCAAACTTGCTTAACATGACGCACAACATTTTTAACATTGGGGGATGCATTCACAGATTGCAAATAAGTAACCACACACATATCATGATTAGCCGAAAATAAACATTTGTTACATGTTTGGCACACAGAATGAGAATTCGAATTAATTACAGTACGCTTAGAGCTAATACTAGAATCAACACGATTTGTGGTTTTAAGACTAGATCTAATTGTCCTAGGGTGGTCTTCTACTTTCTTCAAGCTGTCACTTTTAGCTGGCGGGATCCTATGTTTCTTGAGTATGCTCCTAGGCTGAGATCCGCTAGCATCAGTGCAACTGTTTACTCCTGTATAAGGAGGCACAGGGACATTAGATTTCTAAGTGTGCATTGGCTCTACATGTTTGTGTGTAGTACTACTTGATTATGCAGTTTGGTCCTCAAAGGTAACTTGCTTTTTCCTAGGGGTGTTTGCATGCTTATTATCATGTTGATTGAAGACCTTTGGACAGGTGCCAAACACATATTCTAATAGTTCCTGAGAATGCTTAGTGTAACGGCAAGCAAATGCGAGTGATCTATCTAAAGGTCTTTCAACTTTGGCTTCTTCCACTATTTCGCGAAGTGTATCTACACTTTCCTTAAGATGCCTGAGATAAACTAGATGAACTTCCCTATTGTTCCTATTGCGAGGGGGAATAGGTTCAACATCTATAGCAAACTTTCCTGGTGCAAGTACTTTTGGTGTAACCTGATTTGTAGTGACACATGAGACCGTATTCTGTAGTTGGACCTTTAGACTCTCATTTTCATTTTTAAGGGCAGTTATCTGTTCTGTATGCTTAGCACGCGTAATCTTGATCGAATCATACAATTCCTTGTAGTGCTGCTTAATCTTTGCATTTTCTGCCCTAAAAAGCTCATTTTGTTCTTGAAGACCATTAACCTTTTCAGTTAATTGTGAGATCTGAAAGTCTCGGGCCCTAAAATCAAGTGTTCGGTCTAGTTCACTACGGGTCTCCTTAAGTTGAGATATTTGCATTTTCAGCTTTTGGATGACGTTGTCTTTTCCTTGAAGTGAAGCTTTCATTTGACCGATCACAAAAACGGAGTTAAAATCAGGAGTATCATTAACGGATGAAGACGGTTTATTCTGAAAACTATCTTTAAGGTTTTGATACTTTAACTGTAAGTTTAGGTGATTTACCTCAAGATTGGAAAACCGGTTTAAAAGTTCATTATAATTATCCTTATGGATATTATCACGTAAATTAGAAAGCTCTGCTTCAAGTTCCAGACAACGGGCTTTGACAACATTATGAGCCTTTTGCATTTCAGTAAATCTAGATACATTAAGCTCAGAATTCGATGCAACATAAAACACTTCTTTAGACAAACCATCAGCGATTATATTATCATGTTCAATAAGAAGGTTTTTCCGTTCAATCTCATCATGTTTCCTATCAACAATACTTTGGTCAAGTTCAGCTTCCAACTCATCAAAGGCATCACTCATTTCTTTAACTTCTTTTGTTAGAGCTTTTTGAATGCCCTCAAAATGTTCTTGAAGAGTTTTGAAAAATGGAATGACCTCCGTGAGGTAACATGTCTTGGTTTGTTCAAAACCCCTTTCCCCTTCAGTGATCCCAGTTGGTGTGATTCTCTTTTTACAGGTTTTCTCAAATTCGGAAAAAAGTTGTCTAAGTGTAAAAATGTTAATTTTCACTTGACTTTTGGTTGGAAGCACTCTGGGGACAAGCGTTGCAGGTGTATTTGGAGGATACACAGTCAACGCTTTGATTGGTCTGGTGTTCTGCTCTTTGAGAGCTTCAGCTTTCATCTTAACAATATCTTGAGACCAAAATATTTGTTCCGGGGTCAGTTGTTTCTGTGGTGTGAAGGTCGCTAAAAAATTCTCTTTCGAGTAATTAGGCGGTGTGATATTGACCTTATTATCCACACATTCATTAGCTTTCATTTTTTCATGCATTTTCTTCCTAGAAATTTTAGTAAGTTCTAGGGTCTCCTCCCCGTCACGTACTACGGCCGGTGCATGATTGGGTGTGACAATTACATGACCACTATACAGGGCAGGCTAAACTTGCCTTGCACGATGTAGACATAGGGGGTTCTTGTAGCCAATAGCTACCTTATTCACTTCATCATAATAAGACCTAGGTTTACACATCATGTGAACTGTTTGAATAGACTGGCCTTGTTTGAATAATTTATCCTCGACCTTATCTTTTAAAGCTTTTAAGTCCAAAAATTCTTCAAGGTATTTAATTTCTTTCTGATTAAAATCCTTTTTCAAAGATTTAACTTCATCTACCATTAACTTGTTATGTTGGATGGTAGAGGCAAGTTGCAATTTTACAGAATGAAGTTCCCTTTTCAAATTCTCTTCCTTAATATTACGGTCACATATAACTATTCTTAGTTTCTCATCAATCTTTTATTATCTTTCTGTTAATTCAAACCTGGCACATCTTTCATACAGTTCAACTTGTTCCTTGTATATTGCAAGTTCAGCATTTAATGAATTATCAGCTACTGTATGTGTTGGTGCTTTAAAGACAGATTGGGCTTTAGGCTCATGAAAATCATTATCTATCATCACGTATATATCATTTGGAACCGTAGATGCATTGTTTTATACAACTGGCACTGCGTTGTCCTTTACATACTGATCATATGGAGTCATATTACTATTACTCGTATAATCAGCATGTGAGCCAACAACATAGCTTGGTTGTACATCGTCCTGCATCTCGTGTTCTTTATGATGTTCACAAATAGCATCCTGAAAGTGATCATGGTCATGTACCTCAGATAAGATGTCCGAATCATAAGACAAACCGGCTTTATCACATACTGGATTTGCGGATGATAGATTTGCCATAAACATAGTTTGTGCCGTAGGAGCCTCATCAACATTAGAATTGTAAGCATCACAATCATCAGCTTGAAATACATTATCCACATTGAGAGCTAAGTCCTGAACCGATTGCTCATCCATATCTTCATCAATAGCATTGTCATGTCCACTAGCTAGGAACAATAACTGCTCTTCATTAGGTTGTCAGTTGGAGAAAGTCCCAAGTCAGATTATGAGGTGTCAGCAGAGTGTGGTTGATGATATGTGGTCGGTGGAATTATAACACAAGCATGGATGATTGGGTTGGAAAATTATCTAGAGAGAGAAAGTGAGGTTTCTAGTGAGAGAAAAACCAAATGAAAGCTTTGTGATAAAATGAACAACCAACCCCTTCCCATGGCTGGAAAGGGGTTTATATACATAAGTGTTTATGCCCCAATGGGCTTGAGTATGGGCTTACAAGTGGGCTAAAGGCCCGACCCAATACTATTAGTCATACACTTACAATTAGACAACGAGCTATGCTATTCTAGATTATACACGGGGTGACCGAGTCTTTTTCATAATCCTAACAAGCTTATCATCAACGTGAATTCCTTCTAACGGCATGGCTAATGGTTCGTCAGCGTAACATTTCTTTAGATTAGATACATGGAAAGTATGGTGAACCTTGCTCAACTCTTGAGGAAGTTCCAGCCTGTAGGCAACCTTCCTAACCTTGGCTAACACCTTGAAAGGTCCGACATATCTCGAGTTTAGCTTGCCCCGCTTACCAAATCGTACAACCCCTTTCCAAGGCGAGACCTTGAGCATAACCCTATCCTCAACTTCGAACTCCATCGACTTTCGCTTCAAATCGATGTAGCTCTTTTGTCGATCCTAAGCAGCTTGAATTCTCTGCTTTATCAGGACAATCTTTTCCGTTGTTTCTTGGATCATTTCTGGACTAGTCAGTTGAGCTTCTCCAACTTCAGCCCAACACACAGGTGATCGACATTTTTGGCTATAAAGTGCCTCATCAGGTGCGGCCTTTATGCTAGCGTGATAACTGTTGTTATATGAAAATTCGGCTAATGGCAAATGCTTAACCCAGCCCTTTCCAAAATCGATCACGTAAGCACGTAGCATGTCCTAAAGAGTTTAAATAGTCCTCTCGCTCTAACCGTCGGTTTCTAGATGATACGTGGTGCTCATACTTAGATTTGTACCCAAAGCTTTCTGAAATGATCTCTAGAAGTTTGATGTGAACCTCCCATCATGATCACAGATGATTAAAATAGGTATTCCGTATCTTGCTACTATCCTGTTCAGGTGCAACCTTGCCAACTTGTCCAATGGGTCATTCTCCCTTATTGGCAAGAAGGGAGCAGATTTTGTATGTCGATCGATAATCACCTAGATGGTGTCTAAGCCTTATGACGACTTAGGGAGCTTGGTGATAAAATCCATTGTGATATTATTCCACTTCCACTCGGGTATTGCTGGTTATACTAACAATCCTGATGGCCTTTGATGTTTGGACTTGACCTTTGCACAAGTCAAGCACTTGCTAACATATGTGGCGATGTCGGCTTTTATATTGGGCCACCAATATAGCTTTTTCATGTCTTGGTACATCTTTTCAGAACTGGGATGGATATAGTACTTAGACTTGTGAGATTCGTGCATAACCATGGATCTTAAGTCACCGTAGCAAGGTAACCAACTTCTGCCATTTAAACATAATGTTCCATCGGCGCGTGGTTCCAACCTTTCCTTGGGTATATCCTTTCTGATCATACCACCTACATCTTCTTTCTCAAGGTTCTCTGGTTTCAGGGCTTCGATCTGAGCTTTTAGTATTTGTTTAGGAAGATCCAAGCCAATAGTCATAACTAAGGCTCGAACCCGCAATGGCTCAATCCGTTCCTTACGGCTCAATGCGTCGGCCACTACGTTTGCCTTCCCCGGGTGATAACGAATGTCACAATCGTAATCACTTAGCAATTCTAGCCAACGGCGTTGCCTCATGTTAAGCTCCTTTTGGTCAAGAATGTGTTGTAGACTTTTATGGTCGGTGAACACGGTGCATTTGGTTCCATATAGATAATGTCTCCATATCTTTAGAGCAAACACCACCGATCCAAGTTCTAAATCATGAGTGGTGTAGTTCTTCTCATGAATTTTTAGTTGTCGAGAAGCATAGGCAATCACCTTCTCTCTCTGCATCAACACAACACCTAAACCATTGTGTGAAGTATCACAATAGATAACAAAATCTTCACTCCCTTCAGGTAAAGCTAGAATTAGTGCACTGCACAACTTTTGCTTTATTATCTGAAAAGCGTTTTCTTCCTTTTCAACCCAGTGAAACTTGATCCCCTTCTGAGTAAGCTTCGTCATTGATTTAGAAATCTTTGAAAATCCCTCAATAAACCTTCGATAGTAACCAGCAAGACCTAAAAATTGGTGGATCTCTGTCGGTGTCTTAGGAGATGCCCAATCCTTGATAGATTCTATCTTGGCTGGGTCCACATGAATGCCTCTGCTATTAATGACGTGATCGAGAAATTATACCTTCGGAATCCAAAATTCACACTTTGAAAACTTGGCATACAACTTCTTTTTCTTAAGCAATTCCAAAATTGCCTTAAGATGTTCTTCGTGCTCTGTCTTGTCCTTTGAATAAATAAGTATATCATCAATGAAGATGATTACGAACTTATCCAAGTAGGGCTTGCACACTCGGTTCATGAGGTCCATGAATACCGTAGGTGCGTTTGTTAGTCCGAAGGGCATAACTTAAAACTCGTAATGA
The DNA here is from genome assembly GCA_026074375.1 of Tanacetum coccineum. Classification (NCBI taxonomy): domain Eukaryota; kingdom Viridiplantae; phylum Streptophyta; class Magnoliopsida; order Asterales; family Asteraceae; genus Tanacetum; species Tanacetum coccineum. Next base: position 29,950 of record BQNB010048778.1, read on the forward strand.
CCATACCGAGTTCAGAATGCCATCTTTGGAATGTCTTGTTCTCGCACTCTCAGCTGGTGATAACCCGATCTCAAATCTATCTTTGAATAAATGTTGGATCCTTAGAGTTGATCGAATAAATCATCGATCCTTGGGAGTGGATAACGATTCTTCACTGTTAGCTTATTTAACTCCCGGTAGTCAATGCACATCCTGAATGACCCATCCTTCTTTTTGACAAACAAGACCGGGGCTCCCAAAGGTGAGGAACTAGGTCTTACGAAGCCTTTTTCGGAAAGATCTTCCAGTTGTTCCGACAATTCCTTCATTTCGGATGGTGCCAATCGATACGGTGCTCTAGCTACGGGTGCGGCTCTTAGAATCAAGTCGATCTGGAATTCCACCGGTCGAGCTGGAGGAAGACCCGGCAAGTCCTCGAGAAACACTTCTGAAAAATCTTGAATGATTAGTATGTCCTTAAGTTTCTTTCCTTCCGACTTGTCCTCCTCCTTGGCGGATATTTATGCCAAAAAGATCAGACATCCTTTCGCCATATACTCTTGAGCCTTTGAACATGAGATAATGGTCAACCGAGATTCTTTTCCGTTGTTACTTTCATTACCACAAAAAAATCAAGGTTTCATTACCATAGGGAATTCGAACAAGTTTCTCATCACACAGGATCACGGCGTGACACCTTCTTAACCAATCCATGCCAATAATAACGTCAAAACTACCCAGTTCTACAGGCATTAGATCTATGTTGAATGGATGATTTAAGAAATTTAAAGTGCAACCCCGTACAATAGTGTCTATCCCAACTATTTTCCCGTCAGCTAATTCGACGTCATAACTATTTTCTAATAGAGTTGGGCGATGTCAATCCGAGAATTAAACGCAGTAGATATAAAGCTTCAATCGGAACCAGTGTCAAATAAGATAGATGCATAGCGGTTGTTTAAGAGGAACGTACCCATGACGACATTGGAGTCCGGGTTCCTCGATGCATTTCCTTTCTTTTCTGCATTCCCAACTGCATACACCCAGCCTTGTGCACTCCCATATCCCCCATCCTTACCTATTTTTTAGTTTTAGACAATTCTCTCTTGAAAATGTCCTGGAGCTCCACGATTCAAAAAACCATTCCCCTTGGGGATGCCCTATTACCCCTCTGAGCATTGAAACATTAGTATCCTGCATGGACCTCTGCAGTTGTGTAGCAAAGTGCCTCCTACCTTGTTACCATTTGTGAGCATTTCTGAGTAACGATCCATTGTGATGAAGAATGCGCTCTTGGTTGCACTTAGGGCAAAGATCCACGTATGAATTCTTTTTCACCCCGACCCCATATTGTAGACCTTGGCGACATTTTGTATCTTGAAGGGTTGTTGTTGATGGCCATGGTTGTTTTTAGATGAAATAGTCAGCCCTTTCTTTGTTGTCTGTTTGATTTACCGCATAGGTACGGAAGTTTCTGATTCATTCAAGTCGTTGGCCAACTCATTTGTCTAATCAAACGTCTTGCGCCATTTCCATAAATGTTATAGGGAGTCCAATGATGTACTTGTAACCTTCTCAGTTCTTAGCAACAAACTTGGTACATATATCAGGGTTAGATTTGGTACATGTAGTGTATGTTGGGACATCGTTCCCTTTGACCTTTAGGTTCTACAACTCGATTTCTAGTTTATTGATTTTACCCTGTGGACAATACTTGTTCTTCATTTTCTTCTTGAGTACTTCCCAAGTCATTGAATATGCATCAGGACCTAAGGTTCTTATCTGACTATTCCACCAAGTCAAAGCAGCCCCTAACAGAGTGCAGGTGGCAAACTTAACCTGATTTTCAATAGTATAACCATTGATATTGAAAAATGATTCCATCGTTTCAATCCACCGGGTTAAACCGACAACGCCTTCATTTCCTTTGAAGTTCAAAGGTTGACATTTCTTGAAGTCAGCATAAAAACAAGGGCGTGTAGTTTGCACATTCTTTTGGTTATCCCCGTGTGAGCTGTGGCTTCTTTCTTCATTGGTGGAGTTTCGCTGAAGAGCTTGATCAATCATAGCTTGAACGAATTCCGGGGTCATGTTGTTTGGGTTTGTGTTGTTAGGAGGGGTATTCGGTCCTCGTCTTGTCACAGGTGCCATGATTCATCTAAATCACAAGAGACAAAACATGAGGTCATGACAAGACATACAATAATTTACAGATGAGACAACAATACAAGAGAGGTATATAGTACAACATAACACATCTATTTCATTCATAGCTTGGAAAATTTTACATGAAATAGTTTGTGGTACACAAAATACAATACAAAAGATCTAAGGCTATGCTAGTGGGGAGAACCCCTAATACTTAACATGCCTGAACAACTGCCTAGCAAAGTAAAATGACATAAACTACTAGATTTGACTATCCACATCTCTAGAAGCATCCTGGTGATCTTGAACTCTAACATCTAGTCCTGGCTGTCTAGCTCTCCTCTACTGTTCTCGTAGTGCTAACAACTCGGTCTGCATGTCACCCATCTCTTGGCTCATGTCACTCATTACACGGAGAGTCTCTACTATCTGTGCCTGATGCCTATGGTTAGTCTCTCGAAGCTCTGCCATCTCATCCTGCTGCATCTGGGAGTGAGTCTCATGTACCTGGTGCTGTGTCTGAATTAGAGTACCCTGCAACTGTAGCTATGTCCGATGGGCATGGAGCTGGGAATCATGTGCATATACCTGCTCACGGTGTGTCTGAAGCTCATAATAGACAGCCTGACTTAATCATATCGCATGACCCCAAGCCTCTCGGGAAGCATAGGCCTCATCCTCTACAATTAGTACTGTCTCTTGATGAGCTATCCTATCCTCCATAAGCAAGTCAACCCGCTGCGAGTTCATAGTGACTCACTATGATATGCGAGTCCTACTATCCTGAGCATCCTCTAGTAGAGCATATAAGTCCTGCGTATCATGCTCATGGAGCTCAGCAAGCTCTGTAACTCTAGTATTTACCTCTCCCACGGTCATAGGTGCTATCTCAGGAACTGCCTCTGCCGGATCTACCCAAGTATCCCTAATACCATACCCAACCTCTCTAATCCTTCGTCGTCTCTCTTCAGCATCTAAGGTGCTGACAAACCCATAGTCTACCCCTCGATCTCCGGTAGGTCTAGCAGTAGAACTCTCCCCGACCTCATACCTGGGGCCTAAAGCAAACAAATACGACCTCTTGCGAGGTGGCCGCTCAGACTCAGGAATATCATCGATATGGTCAATAGGTAGTGGTATGTATAGAGATGGTGGTAGTGGAGGTAATGGTAATGCGGTAGTAACCGCATCAATAAGGGCCTGAGTAGAGGCTATCCCGAGTGTTTAGATTTGGATTAGACACCCAGATGATGGTAGTAATGGAATGGCACAGGTGGTGGTGATGAATGTGCAGATGGGGCTGTGTACCTAGCAAGGCGCTCCCCTGCAGAGGGTGGTGATAGTGAGATCGGTGGTGATGGTGGTGGAGTAGGCATGGCTAGAAGTCTCTCAACCTCTGCCTCTGGTGGAAGGGATATGGAAGCCTGAAGCCGGACAGTAATCCTAGCTCCAGTGGTAGTAATGTCAGTGGAGGGTGGTGGTGTAACAGGCTTTATTCCCTTAGGTAGGGAAACAAGCTCAACAGTAGGTACAACTACAGCGGAGTTGGCCGAAGCTAAGTGCTCCTCCTTCTCCTCCTCATCCTCCTCATCTTCATCCTCCTCATCCTCATCCTCATCATCGGCGTCATCCCCGTGTGAACCACCATCATCATCATCTCCATCCTCTCCCCCGTCCATGGGATAGTCAACAGGACCATCCTCCGTCTCATCACCCTCATACTCTTCTGGATCCGACTCAACAACATATCCTGGTGACTCAGCAGTAGGTGAAACAACAGGAGGTAATGGCTGCTCCTCAGCCAAAAACACATGCTCATCCTCCAATGGTATATACTCAGGGTACATAGGCTCTGGCACATAGTCAGGATCATGTGGCTGTATGAACATAGGCTCACGCTCATCCTCGTCCTGTGGTACTGGTGGTGTCTGTGGCTCCTCGGGGCCAGGTATGTAATCCGGTGATGGTGGGGCTACCGGCTGCATAGGGAGTCCATCGTATCCGTATACGATGACTCGTGGAGAACCACCGTCCGACAGCTCCTCGTCAGCTCCCTAAAATACCCTCCCTGGCTCAGAATCGGTGTAGACGGAAGTGTAGGTAACCGCATATGATGTAGAACACATGACTGCTGTAAAAAGAAAAATAACTTATATAAGTATTAATTTTAAGACTTTATAGTAATATACGTAATATAATTTATATACTCGTATATCAATCATGCAAGCACTTAGTAAACTACTAATGCCAAAACAGTGTATGTCATGTAAATACATATGCTAGATTGCAAACAAGTAATGTATGTATGTCCCGTGCAAACCCCATTTGTGAATGCAGTGTTTGAAAATGGTTATAGTCCAGACAAAAACTTTTGACCTGGTTCTCTATAACCTTGGCTCTGATACTAATCTGTAACACCCCCAAATCTGGGTAGCAGCGGAATATTGAATATCCGAGAGCGTTACTTCATAGATCAACAACACAAGATATGAGAACGACCACTAAACGTATCGTTTTAAAAAGATACATTGGATTAACAAAATACTTGTTTATTACATAAGCTCATGGCTTCAAATTGTTCGACAATATAAGTAAAGATTTCGGTTTATAACAAATGTTCCCAAAATGTAATACGCCCCAAATCTTTAGTACTGACTCTTCAAAGAGTGACCCCCAATGTATCTTGGCACCTCGTGCCTTATTGACCTGAGAAAAACATGCTTAAAATGTCAACATAAAGTTGGTGAATTCATAGGTTTATGTAAATCAATTGAAGGACTGCAAGATTTCCATGTGTATGTTTAAGCAACAGATGCAAACGTCATAAAAAGTAATTACGTTTTCCTAAGCTCATGACACTGAAGCTCGACATGTATGAATGCAATAAATTGCCAACATTTTCCCGTGAATGATGTTCTAACCCGCAACATCCCAAATCCGACATGGTATACGTTTGTTGTCCGGCAAACCAGCACAGTGAGCGCTAATCATCCAAACGGGGATGTCAATCCCAAATAGATTTATTTATAACACTCGCGCTCACAATCTAGTAATTGACAATTCATGATAAGGGGCTCAGTGGGTTATCACTACTTAGGTAGACACGTAATCAGTATATAAAATGTACACTTGCGTCCAATTTGTAAAACAAAGCATGTTCTCACCCCAAAGATGTAAATCATTTAAATAATTGTAAAGCGTGGGGCTATGAACTCACCTTAGTAACTCTCTTAGTAGGAAATCCTTTGTGTAATGGTAAATATATCCAAGTTGGCAACTGGATCACACGTCAAACACCCCTAAGTAAATACGGTCGTCTTAGTCTAAAAGTTTAGGCTAACGGACTTAATGAAAAATAAATAAATTGCTAGTTTATATATATTGTTATCACTTGTGTGGTGGTGCTCATGTTTATTGTATTTGTCTTTACTTGATGGCTCTTGGGAAGGTATACGATTACACATGTTCAAGTATATGTATAAAACGTATTATATATTATTTATACTATTTATTAAGTCGTGTTTTTAAATTGTATAATATCTGATTATTTTACAAATGGTTGATTTGGTTTAAGTGTTTGTTAAAATCACTTTCGTTCATAAAATACCCTTAGGTTTCCTATATTTACAAAAACAATCCCTATGTTTATGAAAATATAATATTTACATTTCGAACCCTTAGGTTTTCACATTTACACCTTTGGCCCTTAAACTTAAGAAAAGTTACACTTTTGGTTCTTACATTTTTCAACAACGTCCACATGTTTCGAGTGCCAGTCAGTCCCTTGACTTTTTAAAAATTCAGTTTTGACAGTTTTAACCCTTAATTTACAATTTGACACTTTTGGTCCCCTAACTTGTAAAAATTTCATTTTAATTCCAATTAAGTTTTGAAAAGTGGTAAAAGGTTTCATTGGACTCCAATAAGCTACATAAGCTGTGGCAGCTTATAAATAAGCTCGAATGAGCTTATTTTAGCTTATTGGGCTTGTTATGTCCGTTAAGGTCCATTAAGCCAATTAAAGGTCCACTAAGGATTCTAAAAGAACATAAGCTCCCATCAAGCTCATTTAAGCTTATTAAAATTGTTTGGCTTAATAATAAGCTCGAATGAGCTTATTTGGACTCGTTAGCCCAATAATTCTAGCCCGAAAAGTCCAAAAAGGGTTTATACATGATATAGCTTATTTTTCCTAGTCTTATTAAGCACTTAAGATTATATTTAAGCTGTTTTTACTATTCGGCTTATTTTTAAGCTAATAAGCCTCGTTAATGGGCTTTTAAGCCCATTATGAACCAGATAAATGTTCTAGGCCTTTGGGCTTGTTCACTTAGGGTCCATTAGCTATTTAAGTTTCTTAATAAGGCCACAAGCGGTATAAGCTCGCCAATAAGCTGCCTAAGCTTACTTGTGGCTATTAGGCCCGTATTGGGCCTCGCTAAGGGCTTGTTAAGCCCATTTGTGACATGATAGGATTTTTATGGTCATGATTAATCGAATGGCTCATTAAGTCTTTTAGCCATTCAATAAGCTCAAGTGAGCTTAATAATAAGCTACGGGCCCCCAACTATCAGACTATTAGGCCCATTAACGTCCGTTAATGGACTTTTTGGTCCAATAAGGTCCGTTAGTGGACCGCTAAGTTTACTAGTGTTATTAGGACTCATTAAGATTTCGTTTAGGCTACACACGTTGCCATTTAGTGTCTAAGCCATAAGCAACCCATCTTGGAAGTATATGTGACCCGTTCTTGGGTCTTAGGGCCCAACAGTAGACCTAAATGTCCATTATGGTGCGTGTGGCTTGTGTTATGATAATTTGGTCACTAGTAGATCAAAACAATTTCATCTAGCACTCTTATGGGCCACGTTTACTACATGCAAACGTCCAATTAGTTGGTATATATGTTCCCAAGCCAAGCCATCAAGTTTATGTGAAAAGTTTACGTGTAGGTTTTGTAAAATTCATGTGTAAGTGTTAGTATTTACGTTGGTTTCCACACTTGCACTTAGACGAAACCGCTTAAGCCTTAGCTTGTCATTAAATCATGTTTTACATATTTTATTATATTCTAGTACCACACAAGTCATGTACGAGTATGTATATGTGCGTATAACATGTATGCTTTGCATTTAGTATGCACATGCTCACGTTAGTTTGTTTTCTATAAACTAACGTGACCAAATCGACTAGAAACCAAGAAAACAATTATAATATGAATGTGTACAGTTTTAAATGCGACTTATAATAGTCCTAGTGATTTGTTTCGAGTTAGGAAGACAACTCGAAGTGGTACACCCCAAGCCCTAGCTTGAACCCGAGTACTTCCTTGCCTTCAACCCCTTAAACGTATGACCCGAGCTTAATGATCCCTAAATTATAACTTAGAATGCTTGCTTGCACTTTGTGGTGTCATGTTTAGGTTCGGTGATGGTATGATCCAAAAACAAAGAGGAGAAATAAGGGTGGTTTGTTTGCTTAGAGTGTTTGTGTGTTTATGAGTTTTCAAGAAGTGTTGTATGTCAAGTGTAGATGGGTATATATAGGCTCATGAGCTAGTTAGTTCTCTAGTCCTAATCCAAAGCCAAACCGAGCCCTATTGTGGTGGTTTTTATGGTTTTCTAGTTAGTCACCCATGGTATTGATAATACTCCCTAGTACCATCCTAAATTACAAAATTATGGTACAAGATTTACTAGGATTTGTGAAGATCTCATGGTTTGTGTATATGTGTTGTTGCCGTGGGTATCCAAGAGCAAAAAGAGATCCAATGAGGTTATTACCCAATGTACATTAAGCTAACTTGGAGACATTAAGTACAAGGTTTAATTAAACTAGGATGTACATGTACTTAGGGGATATTAAGGAGATTTTCTAGATGATTTGTTAGTTGTTATGCACATGGGACGTGTAGGATTGTGGAGGGAAGAAGGGTTTTCAAAATCTTGTTAAGATTATAAGGGTACAAGTCTTAATTAAGGGATATTGTACAAGATTTGTGTAAGTATCCTTTGGTTCATGGTTTTGTTCACCTAGATTCGGCCATAATGGCTTGTTAACACAAGAATTGAATTATTTTTGTGTTTAAGGATTAAAAGTGGGTATTGGTTTGAGTCTAGGTAAGTCTAGGTATTTCCGGGGTGTGTCTAAAGGTATTTTATTGCGAAACGTAAGCCTTTTACGTGACCAATAAAAATAAAATGCGCAAAGTCAATAATTATCTTCTAAATAATTATATAACACTTGCTTGACGTAAACCTTAATTTATTTGGTGACCGTTTACGTTGAATGATTATTTCTAGTCTACGCGATTTAGCTTAAAAGTTAAATTAAAAGTAAACGCGTATCGGACTAAGATAAATAGTGAAGAATAATAGAATTCATAAAATGACCTGAATTTGAGGAATGTTACAAGCATTACTATTCATACCACCACTAGTCGACCATAGGGAGGACATTCCTGAGGCCGAGATACCACCTCATAAGAGGTTATGTTTGTCTACTCTCACATCGAGGTATGAAGTGGGGGAGATTTCGACTACTTCTAGACCTACTAGAGGTCATAGAGCTGACTATGAGTTTATCGGCACTTTAGATGCCGAGACCAGACGTCAGAGAGTCGTGGAGGTCGGCTATGGCATTAGGGATGTTTGGGTAGACCTAACAGAGGCTGTTGAGGAGGTAGCACCGACGACCCTGGAAGGGGTCAATGCTAGAGTGACCGAGCTTGCTGAGGTTCAGGAGGAGGACACTCAGGATCTTTATGCCATGATCAAGGATGCTCAGGACAGACATACTCGCTTATTACAGAGAGTTGACGTATTGATCGAGGACAGAGAGTTTCACCAGGAGACTGTGTTGTTGATGGAGCAGGAGACTTTAGTGTCTCGAGAGGCTTGGGCACAGTCAATGGGATTGAGTTCGGCAGTTCACCAGGAGTTGCAGGCATATAGGACTCACACCTAGATTCAGGATTATCGTATCGCTTCACAGGAGTCTTTGACAACGACATTGGTTGCATAGATTTCATTTCTATAGGGATAGTTGTTAGCGACTTTAGGACAGATTCAGGCACTCCAGGCTAGAGATCCGATACATGCAGATGATTCCAAAGGCGCTGATAGTTGTGCCTAGGTTTACTTTTTCATGTCATGTTTATAGCTATCATTATGTTAGCCGACTTGATAACGCCTAAATTATACATGTTTTCGGCGGCGTTATTTGCATTTATTTGATCATTTCTCGTGAACTTTTGATACTTAATCAAGTATATTTGCTATTATATGTTCTAGGTACGTTTTGTGGAAGAAAACGGAAGAATACACGAAGAATTGAAGCTAAAATGAAGAAATAACTGAAGATAAGGATCTCTCGACACCTGTTCACTGTTTTAGCCATAACTCGGTCATACGAACTCCGTTTTAGTTGGTTCAAGAGGCCACGCGAAGAGAATTCAATTATCTACAACTTTGAAAAAGGTCAACCACTGAAAGTAAAAGAAAGTGCGGTGTACTTTGGCCCCCCAAAAAGCCTATAAAATGCCTCCTTGGCTCTCTCATTTCACACACTCTCACCCTCAAACCCCCAATTCATTTGGAACCATTTGAATAGGTGTTTTTGGTAATCGTGGCTTGACAAACCAAAAATCCAAACACCCCTTCAAACCACCATCTCCACCATTGACTACCACCACTCTCCACCATCAATTTCCAGATTTTAATCCATCCAAGGAAGTAGCATTGAAGTGTAATTCAAATCTATAAGCGACTGTGACAGAATTGTTCATAGTTTCCGGGTTTTGCTTTGAATATAATAAAGTATTCTTGGGAAATTCTTGTGAAATCACTATCATTTGCTCTTGGAATTTGGTATAATCTTGTTTATCCTTTGAATATGATTATTATTGAATTGTTTGAGTTCATAATGTGTTTTGTTACTTCTTTGATTATGGAGTAGTAATCTTGTGTTTGTTTGGGCAATATGTGATCTTGGATATGGAGCGTTTGGAATTATGTTTATGAAGGGTTATACATGATTTCTAAGTGTAAAAGCGAATGGTTAATTATAAACTTTTGTTGTATTCATTCTCCATCTAATATATTGGTTATAATAACTTATAAAGGCCGAAATGATTTGTTGTTATTAATCGATATAATCACTAGTTATATTTAAAGGCCGAAAGGATTTATAACTTGTGATCATTGTCTTAGTGATCATTGCTTAAACAAACATACTTTAATCATTTGCTTGGATCATCCTTTAATCTGTTATATGCACGATTTGGTTAATTTGATCTGTGAAATCATTTTAGCCTTAGCACCTTAATTACAAACTGTGAAAACTTCAATTCCCGTGGAACGACCTGGACTTTCCTAAAGCTATACTATACACAAATGAGTATACTTCCCGAGTGTTGTGTTTTTAGTAAAAATTAGTATTTCTAGTTATTATAAATTTAAAGCCTGGAAAACACACATCATGTTTTTGGTGCCGTTGCCGGGGAATTGTTTAAGGTTTTCTTTTAATGTTATTATAGTTTGTTGCTTGTTTTGGTGCTAAATTGTTTCTTGTTAAGTTGTCTACTGTTTTGCAAATTAAAATTTTCAAACTCGCCGTACCGTTTTCTGGCAAACGGAACCCAAAAATCATTTTTTCTCCAGGTGGTACGCCATACTTTATCCAAGTACGCCGCACTTTCTGCAAATTTTCACAATTAAAAAAAACAAAACCAAAACCCCCAATCTGCTAGTCTTAGGTTCTATAATCATTTGGAATTGTATTTTATTTGATTATATGCCTTGTGTATCTGTAATTATCTAGTTTATCATAATATTAAAAAAAAAACATACCCCAATCTGCTAGTCTTAGGTTCTATAATCATTTAGAATTGTATTTTATTGTAATTATCTAGTTTATCATAATATTTGGAAAAAAAACATAAAAATTCTAGAAAAGCCGGCACACTTTTTCTAAAGTACGTCGCACCTATTAAAATAAAACTTTTTATTTATCCTTATTTGCTATATATAATTAAATTAAAATATATCTATATATATATATAAATCTATAAAAAATTATAAAAAAATATATGAAAATAATTTACTTTATTTCGAATATTATTCTATTAGCCTTAATTATACATATAAAAATGTATTTTTGCAAAATACTTAGCGTATGTATAAATCCAATATCTTTTGGAAAACAACTAGTAAGTGTAATATATAGATTTAATAAAAGTTTAAAAACAAGGACTTATAAAAATTAAAACTATCCAAAAAGAATTCGTCGAGATCGAATCATTCAAATCTTCAACCCAACATCCTATCATTAATGACTTTGTCGTTATAAATATACCTAAAGAGGATGTCAAACCCAAACAAATAATTCTCGATCCTGATGATCAACCCATGTGGGAGAGTGCTGTAGCACCAACTCCTAATTCTGCCATTATTCAACTCGATGTTGATGACAATTATGTTATCAATAGTACTCACTTAAATATGATTTAGGAAAGTGAATTCGATGGTTATCTGCGGGCCGATCCACATGAACATATCCGTAAATTCTTCGCAATCTGCGACATGTTCAAATACGGTGAAACTCAAAGCGAAGCCTTAAAGGTTTTAATATTTCCCTTTTCCTTGTGCGATGAAGCTAAAACCTGGTTTAACGAACTTAATGAAGAGTCTATAACATCGTGGGAACAAATGAGAAAAGCTTTTATAAACAAATTATTTCCACCTTCGTTGTTTAACCGTCTTTTACTTGAAATCAGAAATTTCTCTCAAAACATATGTGTAAGTCTAATCGACGCTTGGTTACGACTCAAGAGCATGCTTCGAAAATGTCATAGGCACGGTCTGACCAAAGGAGCTATTATTCAAATATTCTATCATGGTCTAGACGAACCCACTCAAGCAATCCTGGACGTAACAGCTGGAGGAATCTTCCTCTATAAAAGTCCAAATCAAGCTTTTCAATTTCTTGATGATAAAGTCCTTTTTGAACATGATTGGCCCATTAAATCTAAAAACGAACATTGATAAGTGTAGAATACACATATCCGTTTGTACCTAAAACAACCCAAATAAACCCAAAACAGACCAAAAAAAGTAAAAATATGCTTGTATTTGTGTTGTGTGTGTGCAGGTATGGATAAATCAAAAATCACAAGAAAACAATAAAAAATGGGCAAGCTCAGACACGAGAATCATAAGAGTTCAAAAAGAATCCAAAGACTCAAAGCCGAAGCCAGAAAATGTCAAGCCTCAGTCAGAGATAGTCAATCATGGTCAATAAAAGTCAACAAA
>BQNB010048779.1:0-38889 GCA_026074375.1 Tanacetum coccineum
ATAATGAAACTTAGGCAAAAAAGCAGTGAAGTTTTGTCAAAACACAATGAAGAATCTGAGTCAAAACGCAATGAAGAATCTTAAGATTTGATCAAAACGCAGCCAATATGAGTGAAAACGCAGTGAATAATTGTCAAAACGCAATGAAGAATATTGAGATCAAAACGCAATGAACTCTTGAGACTTGATCAAAACGCAACCAATTAAAAAATTGGGCAGAGTCTCCCCTAGTCAAAACGCAACGAAAGTCTTTAAAACGCAACCTATAGTCAAAACGCAATGACCAAAACGCAACCTCTAGGTCAAAACGCAATGATCAAAACGCAACGATCAAAACGCAACCTCTAGGTCAAAACGCAATGATCAAAACGCAATATGCTTTCTTCACCCAAAACGCAACCAAGAATGTCTCAGAAGGTCAAAACGCAACGACGAAAAAAACGAACTTTTTCACCTAAAAACACCTAAAAATCACCCTTTTGAACGTTTTCACTTGGTTTCTTTTGCACAACTTGGTCCTAGAAGGTTATAACAACTATAAAAACACTAACTTTAACATCACAAACATGAGAATCAAAGAGTGTCAAGAATAAGACCATAAACCTTTAAAAACCAAACTTTTGATCTAAACTAACCAAGGAAATGCACACACAATCTAGCTAATCATCCCATGTGCTCTGATACCAATTGTAGTATACATGATATCATAACACAAGCAAGAGATGATGGGTTGGCTACTTAATCTTAGAGAGAGAAAGTGATATTTCTAGAGAGAGAAAGTGCAAGATCAAGTGATAACATAAAATGAACAACCAACCCCTTCCCATGGCTGGAAAGGGGTTTATATACATGTGTTTGTGAGTTCTATGGGCTTGGGTATGGGCCTAACACTTGGGTAAAAGACCCGGCCCAATACCGAAAGTCATACGCTTACTTTCTGACTACGAGCTTTGCTATACTAAACAATACACGGGGGTGACCGAGTCTTTTTCATAATCCTAACAACCATGATGCAAATATGTTTTGGCTACTTGTAATTGTTTAGCAGGTTTAAATTTACTATATGTTCTAACTATTTTCATATTATTTTATTCTAAACTGTAATACCACTTGTAAGATTACAGTAAAACCATAACTATAGTTAAAAGTAGAACGGGTTAAAATTTAAAAGGTTTGTAAAGCTATAAAGTCATACAGAGCGTATTTTGAGTTCGTCTGTTCTTTTGTGCACTTTGTTATTATATTTCACCTTGGTCTCTTTGAAAACGGCGTAGCATATTGTTCATGCCTTATGGCATTGTAGAATCTGATGTATCAGGGGACTATTTAATGTGTGTTCATGCAAAGCACATTTTGGGTTCGTATGTTCTCCTGGTACGGTTTGACCTTAGGAGCAGGGGCGGATCTATATGAAACATAGGGTATGCACGTGCATACCCTGTGTAAATTATTGCTAGTAAAAAAAATCTGAATTTTTTCAAGAGTAACTACAAAATACACTAAATGTTTTTGAGTGCACATAAGACAAGAAAAACGTGAGTGCATACCTTAATCTAAGTTAGCATTATTGAAAAGAAAAGAAAACAAAGAAAAATGCTCCTGGTTCTTCAGCGGCATTTTTAGGGAAGAAGAAGGAGTGGGTAATACTGTAATAGGGGATTTATGTAAGTCAAACGGTCATTTTTGTCTTTTTACTAGCCTCAGTTGTGTTTTTGCTCTATTTGAGACTCAACTTGAGTCCATCCAATTTCCCCCCTCGAGGCCCAAAAGACTTATTTACAGTTTGTTACTTTGAGTTAAACATACTTATTTTCATTGAGTTGTGTTTATTTTGGGTTTCATGGTTATTTAACAGTTAGAGAGCTGGGACAGTGGATCCGTTGGCAAAAATCCCTAAAAAGTGATGTCACGTCAGCAAAATGCTTAACGGCACTAGAAACTAAACGGCACCACATTTGCTGGGGCATCCGTTGGCACCACAATTTCTGGTGCCATTGGGCAATTTTTATTTTTTTTCATTTATACTTAAACAAAAAATACACAATATAATAACTAAAATTTAATTTATTAAAATAAAAAACATTACATTAAATAAATAAAAAAAACATTACATAAAAATTAAAAAAAAACGAAACAAATGACTGTTTTAAGCTACAAAGACTTTTTTAAGTTGCATACTTTGTTATCTGAAGGAAAATATCATTTACGTAGGGTTTCATATAAACGTCTCCTCAAGATCTCCATATAAAAAAGCTTTATTCATCATTCAAGTTGATAAACAGGCAAAGGACATATAAAACAAACAAATGTTAATAAACATCTAACAGTAACCATCTTAACAACATGGATAAAAAGTTTCCTCATTTATAATCCCTTAATTTTGGCAAAAGCCTAAGTAACTAGTCTTGCTTTTTTTTATCTATTCTCACCAATGGATCTAAACTTAATCTTATAAATCTACTTACTTCCTATGGCCTTTCTACCCTTAGGCAAATCAATAATTTCCCAAGTACCATTTCTAAGCAAAGCATCCATTTCTTGATTCATAGCATCAGTCCAGTGAGGATATTTAGAAGCTTCAAAATAAAACTTTGGTTCTTTAGTTTTATTAAGTTGAGTTACAAAACAATAGTTTTTAGTATTAAGTTTTGAATAATCAACATATTTTTCAAGACCATATTTGACTTTAGACTCACACAAAATGTCATTATAGTTTTTGGGAAAACACTTTATCTAGAAGATATTCTAACATTTTGAACACCATACTGAGGAATTGGATTTTGATCCAAATTCCCTTAGAAATTATATTTTCTTCATAGCTGTGGCAACCGTTCTCATTCTGTTGTGCCACTAAGTTATCACTGATAGCTAGCATCATTTTCCAGGATTGTCAACTAGAAAATCAGAAGTGTTTACACTACTACCCGACACAGAAGAGCTACTGCTATCACTTTGAGATTTCTGATCTCTATTCAGATTATTATCTACTCTCTCATCATCATTGGGTATTTCAGGATATTAAATATCAAAAAAGTTTATATGGTTAACATCTTGAAAAACAATAGTAGAATCATTTTTCTCAACGACATAATCCTTAAAAGGAAATATATTCTCAAAAAACATAACATCTCTTGAAAAAATGAACTTATGCTTATCAAGACTATATAACCTATAACCTTTTTTAAAATTAGAATACCCTATCTAACACATTTTTCAGAACTAATAGTGAACTTGGCATTATTGTTGACATAGAGCAAAGCATAAAACATCCAAAACATACGCTTAAGTTAAGAGAGAGAATGGCATTTTTTTATTACTATCTTTCTTTTGGAGACTTTTTCATTTAGCACAGAAGAAGGGAGTTGTAGTAATAAGATAAGTTAGAAGTTAGATACATTCAGTCCACATCTTTAAAGGAATTCCAACCTCCTAATCATAAGGGATTAGCAACAGTAAAAGATGCCTATGTTTCCTCTTAGCAATCCCATTTTGTAGTTTAGTGGAATTTTATACACCAAGAAGTTTTGATGAATAATTAATTATAATATCATGTTTGATTAACAAATTTCAGTACCATTATACACTTCTTAAACTTTAATTTTCCTTTTAAATTAATTTTTAATCAAATTATAAATAACACAACTATAGAGTGTGAAACCGCATTTTTGATTTATCAATGTATACCCAATTAACTCTGGTGTAGTCATCAACAACAGTCAAAAATATCTCGTACACTCAGTAACTAGTAACCTTATAAGGACCCCATAAGTCTAAATGCACAAGATCACCCTAAAATTTAGAAGTATGATCACTTAAAGGAAAATGTTCTCTAGTTTGTTTAGCCTTTTGACAAATTTCACAACAAACATTATTTTTCTTATTAACAATTTGTAAAGAACCTTTTAAGACATTCAGGATAGGCTTCTGAGGATGACAAGCATGTTGTCGTCCAATAATGCTAAGACAACAAACATAGGTTTCGAGGGTACTATTATTACTTTTAATACACTTGTATCATTTTTAGTAGTTATAACCCTTCACACTGGTCAATAATCCCCAGGAACCATCTTTTCATATTCAAATCTTGATTCAAAAAATAACATCTATTCTCATCAAAGGCAACAACAACCTTATTTGCTTTTGCCAATTTATGAACAAAAATCAAAGTAACATAGTATGTTTGGATCCTCAGACCAAAGTCTGTGGAATGAGCATCTGTTTTGCACCAACCGGATGGTGTCGGATCGAAGAGGTACCAAATTGTTCCCTTCGGGGAGTTCAATGGTGTTCATGTAGCCCTCGTGGCTAGGTTTGGAGTAATCTCCAAGAGTACGGATAAGATTCGCGTCTGCCATGGTGGTTGACGAGAATGATTTACAAAACAAATAGCACAAAGAAAAGATAGACTACGAGAAAGCTAATATAACAAAAATAAAATCTCACTTGAAAGGATTCAAGCGAGTAGAACTAAGCTAAACTAAGTTTGAAACCTAACTATTCCTCGGTAACGGCGCCAAAAAATTGATGTGTGTGGTTGTCGTAAAGACTTCTACACGAAGTTTTACAACTCCCTAGGCAGTGTACCTAATCGTTGTAGCGTAGTATAGGCAAGACTCAGGGGTTGTTATCGTTCTCTAGGTGAATAGGTTGGGAAGGCTCAAATAGGGTTTAGCCGAGATCTACGGGATTGAAAGGAGATTCTTTTTTTGTATTTTTATATTTTATAGAAAGCAGGTAAAATCATGGGTTTGAGAGGTTGGTTGATTAACTAATTAATTAAACTAAACATAATCTATGCTACTGGTGATAACTTTATGATAAGATAGTGTATTTACTTAATCATGCATTACTCATTAGATTGCTTTTCCTAATCATGTTGCCTTGTCACACTCGTGATGATCTGTGTAAGTATTTCCTAAGTCATAAACGAATTACACGAACCTGCCGTCTATTTAATATTCCGTTAAGGCAACGCACAAGTAAGGTAGTATGAAGACTATTACAAGGCCCTTAAGAGTATATTAAATGCAATCGAAATATCTTAAGAGGGATCAACCATATTGGGGGTAAGGTAGTATGAAGACTGTTACCAGATGGTATCCTTTCTGCACTTCTCGCGTTTCCCTAGATGTCTATGCCAATTTAATATCTTATGGCTAGTTTTCTAAAGCCTAACGCGCATATTCCTCACAAGAAGAAACAGTAAAAGGATCTACAATCCAACTTTCATGCAATCATAAGTAAATACAAGGGAAGGTTTAGCCTAACATGTTATAAAGAAAGCAAGAACATAGATCAATCAAACAACACATAGCCATATTGAATGATTAAATATAAATAATCTTACTTGATTAAAACATGGACTAAGGTTAGTTACAAGAGGGTTTTTAAGCCATAAGGACGGCCTAAAAGCTGATAAAATACTTAGGGTTCGGCTCCCCAAAAGTTATACAAAGTTACACACTTAAAACCCTAAATTTGATTTTGTGTATACAGAGAAATTGCTGCGACAACGTCCAGTTGTAGTCACGACGTCGTCACGAGATAGAATCTTCTAGGTCTGATTTAAGTCGGTTACGTCTTGACGTCGTCGTCAATTCTCTTACGCCGTCACTAGAAAGATCGCGACGACGTTGCTTTATGCTTACGACGTCGTCTTCATACTATGTGAGCACATTTCTTCAAGAGATTTGGTGTAGGTTCGTAGTCTTGTTAGTTTCTTCTCCAAAATAGCCCAAGTCACGTGTATTTCCTCCAAATGTCATCCAAGTGCTAAAAACAAACAATTAAGCACATAATCTAGGTATATTTGCATGATTTAAGGAGTTAGATGACCCTGAAATAGTGTATAAAATGACACCTCATCAATAATCCCTAGGACCAACCTGCATTATTTTGATGTTCATAATCTTGGTTACTTTTCCCATTTACCTTTAGGTTATGTTAATGGTGTCATCCTTGAAATGGCTATTAGAAGGATGCCTTATGAATAGTTTGCTGAATATTTAGAAGAAAAGTCTGGCAACTACTTTCAAGGTTTGTGTTACCAAGTACCAAACCAAGACTTGGAAAGGGGTTTAGTTAGTGTTAGTGACGATAGGTCGTTATCTTACATGTTTGATGTTCAAGAGACATTTGGCAGGCTTAATCTTTATCTTGATCACTTAGATATGAATCTTTCATAGTATTTAAGTCAAGTTATTACATATGAGATGGATGCATGTGTTTCTAAGATAATAGGCCCTCCTAAAAAGAGGTATTGCAATGACTTTTCCATTAATGAGATGGTTGATTGAGTTGAGATGGAGGTTGAACAACATGGTGGGTCTTCTCAGTGTAAAAAAAAACTAGAGAGTGTTGAAACTAGTACTAGCAATATAGACAAGGGCAAAGATGCAACATAGGGTGTTGAAGCTATGACTAGTACTACAGACAAAGGCAAATAGAAGGTTAGTCAAGATGCAACAGAGATTGTTGAAGCTAGGAGATGTACTGTTGATAGTGACTATGAGAGTGAGTATGACAGTGATGATGATAGTGACTATCAGTCAAATAAGTTAGTTGACTATCTTAGTCTTGGTGAAGAAGAATTGATAGAACTTAGAAATAGGATGAAAGCTAATAGAGAGGCAAAGGCTAAAGCAAAAGATAACCCAGTTTCAGAAATGAATGAGCCAAATAAAGAAAACAGTATGCATGCGGATAATGTTAGAGGTGAGACTTTTGAGGAACATGATATTTACATGAATGAGCTTTTGAAAAGTCTTAAGACTACTGATAAGGATGGAATAACTGAAGATCCTTTCATTTCTGTTGAAAAACATGTGGAGAGGTATCCAATATATGATGAAACTACACACTAGAGACTAAGGAAACCAAAGGTAAAAGCATATGAAGTTAATTTTTTTTTTCATTTTTCTGTTTATAAATGATGTATATTAACACATATTTATGCTTCAATTGCAGGTTGGTGAAAAGTATGTAAGTGTTGCCCAGTTCAAAAAGTGTGTAACCTACTATGCTTTGGCAAATGGTTTCTCTTAGTGGTATAAGAGGAGTTGTGAAGCTAGGATGGTAGCAAAGTGTGGACAAAGACCACCTAGGTTGTTTGATCCTGAGAAGGGTAAACAAAGAAAGCAGACTAGGTATCCTAGTGCTAGTATTGATGAGCATACATGTGTTAGGAATTTTAACTATGGCTCATTGGTCAACTATAAGTGGATTGCAAAAATCTTTGGTGATAAGATTAGGGATAACCCATATATTAGGTTGTGTGATATATCTGATTTAGCGATGAAAAAAATATAAGTGCAAGGTCACCTCCAATCAGTGTACAAATTCTAAGAAATATGCATTGACAGAGTATGAAAAGACAGTTGGTGAACACTATGCTATGCTGAGATCTTATGAAAAAGCAATTTTAGATTACAAAGTAACCCGGGGTCCTACTGTAAAGTTATAGTGCTTTTTAATGCAAGAAGACAAAAACTTACTTTGATAGGTTCTATGTGTGTTTTGCTGGACTAGTAGATGGATGAAAGGCAGGGTGTAGGAAAATAATTGCTGTAGATGGTTGTTTTTTGAAAAGTCCTAATCAAGGTTAAATACTAACTGCAATTGGAAGGGATGGGAATAACCAAATTTACCTAATGGCTTGGGCGGTGGTAAATGTTGAAACAAAGACAACTGGTGTTGGTTTTTGGAGTTGTTAGAAGAAGACTTGGGTTGCAACAGAGGAAATGGGATAACTATTATGTTTGATCAACATAAGGTAAGCAATTATATCTGTTATAAACTTGTCCAACCATAATATATATTCTAATTATATGGTCTTATGAAAGCTGTTAAAGATGTCATGACAAATGCTGAGCACAAGCAATGTGAAAGACATATTTATGAAAACTTTAGGAAACAATACTATAGGTTAGAGTTTAGGCAATTATTCTGGGCAACATCTAAACCTCATACCCTCAGCTTTTTAACAAGATTATGGATAAGATGAAAATTGCTAACCTAAATGCACATAAGTATCTGATGGATAAGAATCCAAAAACTTGGTCAAGAGCCTTTTTTGAGGTTGACATAGGTTGTGAAGCAATAGAGAATGGCTTTAGTGAATGCTTTAATAGTGTGATTGTTAGTGTTAGACATAAGCCACTATTAACTATGCTAGAAGCTATTAGAGTGATGGTGTTTGAAAGGATGAGCAAAATAAGGAAAATTAGTAGGAAATAGAATCCTAGAGTATGTACCAACATCAAAAAGAGATCGGAATGACTGAAGGAACAACAAAGGTATTTTCCCCTTCAATGCCCCCTTCAATGGAAGCTTTTAGTTTTTAGATAAGTTTTTAGATTGACACAAAAAGTGAAATGTTGATGTGTGTTAGTTTTGTAGACTTGTCCAAATAATGCAGGTTTTGGCATGTTATTAACCTGCTGTTTTTTGGCATGTTATACCTGCTGGTTGGAATCTTTTTGAGGTGAGATCAGGGAGTGAAGGATTCACAGTTGATGAAGGAAAGAGGACATGTAGTTGCAGGATGTGGCCGTTATCAGGAATACCTTGTGTTCAAGCCACAAAGGTAATCTTCTTGATAAATAGGGTACCTGAGAGTTTTGTCCCAGTTTGGTTTGAAACAGATATGTACTTTGTGGCTTATCACAACTTTGTTAAACCAGTCCTTGGTATGAATTTCTAGCTTGATCAGAGCATGTACTCCACTGTCTTGGAACCAAAACCTAAAAACAAATGCCTGGTAGGCCTAGAAAGAAAAGAATTAGAGCTATAGGTGAGGGTGGTAGTTCAACATAAGTCTCTAAGGTAGGTTCACAAGCAAGTTTTTCAAACTGCAAAAAACATAGACATAACAAAGCAAGTTGCAAAGAACCTGTAGTTGAACAAACACCAAAACCCAAAGGAGTTCCAGGTAGGCCTAGAAAGAAGCAATCAGTTAGTGATGTAGAGGATGTTGATGTTGTTCTTACAGGTCCAATGAGGGATGAAGGTACTGGTGGGTCTAGAGGAGGTGCTAGTGGGTCTAAAGGTAGAGGACGTGCTGGTGGGTCAAGAGGAGGTGATGGTGGGTCTAGAAGAGGTGCATCTGGGTCTAGATGAGGTGCTAGTGGGTCTATAGGTGGTGCTAGTATTTTTAGAGGAGGTGCTAGTGTGTCTAGAGGAGGAGCTGGTGGGTCTAGAGGAGGTGCATCCGGGTCTAAAAGAAAACTTGTGTCAAGTGCTAGAACACAAAAAAGATAAGGTAAGAAGAAGGTGGGGACTTTTGGATTTGCTAAATGGTTTGGATTGCAAGATGAACCAGAACAGACTCAAGATGAACCACAGAAAACTCAACATGAACCAGTACAGACACAAGATGAAGACCAAGTGGAGCAGACACAAGAACAAGCTAAGATAGACTTGACTCAAGTGGAGCAAACACAAGAACAAACTCAGGACCAAGTGTAGCCACAAGAACATCCCCAACAAGTAACATTGAGGACACCAAGTGCAAGAATCCTCCAAAGGAAGTTGGAAAAACAAGGCAGTAGTCAAAACACTGCCTTAAATGTGGAGTAATGTTTGAACAGTTAACTTTTAATATGCCTATTTTGTACATGTGAAGGCATAGGTTGGTAAACATTAAAAGAATATGTTGGGTCTGTAATATTTAGACGAAACTCATTAGTACCAAGTTGGTACTACTAAGCTAATAGTTTATGAATGAACCATCAACAAAATAGCCCATTTTGTACATCATATAAGGGCACTAATTGATGGTCATTCATAAACATATATGATCAATGAAATATCCAGGCACTGGAGTTTCTTTTGTTATTATCATTTGTAAAATTAATGAAATTTGTAGTATTAAATGGTGAAAATTATAAATAAATAAAGTGTAGGGTTATATAATAAAGTGTGTAAGTTATTAATACTTAAAAGGGTTAAAGGGTGGAAAATGTCAAATAATAAGGTGTAGGGGCAAGGTATAACTTGGACAAAAAAAGGATAATGGAAAAAAGTGGCTAAATCAATTGCCACGTCAAATTACTTCCATTGGAGTGCTACAATAGAAAGATTGGCAAAGTGTTTATTCTATAGAAAAATTAAAAGTTGAATGCATACAAAAGAAAAACGTAACAACTTCAATGCCTTTTTAGACCATTAGCCCAATAAACTTAAGATGAGAAAGATAAAAAATATTTATAATCATATGTTTGAGACATATTTGAGATCTCAATTAGTTTCAAAAATAATTTTAATTGAAAACGATGAAAGTATTAGTGGATTACTATCATTAAATTTGAATTGATTAAATGCATCTAACATATGTATATCAATATAATTTTACCTAGAAAATATATTATTGATGTATCTAAAGAATTAAAAATGTATATAATTTAAATCGATACATATCTATAACATATATATGAGGCTAATTATGAGTGTATAAATATGATTTAATGACTGTATGCCACCTCAACGATGACATGGCACACATTTTGCCTTAATTTTTGGATTTTTTTTATTTTCGAATTTTTTTTTTATTTTTGGTTTTAAAAAAAATTCCATGACAAGGTTCAAACTTGTGATCTAGGGTTAAGTTCCAATCAAGTTTAACCACTGAGCCAACCCATCATTTGTGTTTTTACTATCAAAAACTATAATAATATATTCTAAAAAAATCATGTTGATATATTTTAATCTTCAAAAACACATAAATATATACTTCAAAATATATTAAGATATACTCCATAATTATCAAGATATACTCCCTAATTATATGACATATTTTGAAGATATACTCTATAATTATCAAGATATATATCCCATATTCAGTTTTAAAACACAATCATCACATACATACACGCCACAAAACAATTAACAGGACAATGGTGTAGTCCTCCTTTAATTGCCAATGAACTGGATCAGGTTTATGTTTTTCCAGTCCTTTATTCGTTATAAACTTAATGTAAACTCATATAATTATATAACATACACCCTATCCCTAACAAGTCGACGTGGAATGTACAAGGTGCCTCGGCATCAACGAAGTTAAGCAAAGGAAGTGGATGCTTTTTATGATTTCATTCAATACATATATGTGTATGCATGCTATGTCATGTATACATGCATGCAATATATACTTTATTGCATGCATTGTTTTGATTTTCTGCATATGCATACGATTAGTATTTATTCCGTTGTTAATTCTAAATCGATTTATGTCATTCTATCACATATGAGTTTTGTTACAAATTTTTTAATAATGTCATGTTCAATAAGATGCTTTTACACCTAATATCGATATATTCTTTTATGCATGTTTTAGGAAGAAAAATTACATGATTAGTTGGTTCTATTGCAAGAAGAATAATGTTCCAGATGATCAATCAACGACCTAATTATTCTTTTTTACTTTTGTTTTTGTTTTTGTGTTTTTTGATGTAGCTCAAACAGTAGGAGTCATGCTAGGAGTCTAGGGAGACACAACAAGAAGAACAAGA
Organism: Tanacetum coccineum; assembly: GCA_026074375.1. NCBI lineage: Eukaryota > Viridiplantae > Streptophyta > Magnoliopsida > Asterales > Asteraceae > Tanacetum > Tanacetum coccineum. The sequence goes on from BQNB010048779.1 coordinate 11,508, forward strand.
ATTCAAAACGATCTAGATTTGTGCATTATCTATTTTAAACCAGGTAATTATGTTGTAGGTCAAAATATTTACGACTTGTGAGCTAAAGACAACACTCTAGCATGAGGCAGATGCATGACCTATAAGTTGCATTGTCAATTATTTATTTCTTTGTAGCAGGTGATGAAAAAATGGATTTATGCATACTACAACGACACGGGCTAAAATGATTCATTAGTTTAGTAGAGCTTCATGTGTACAGTTGTTCATGTCAATCATGTTAGCTTTTGAGTAAAGCGCTTCGGTCCTTTAACACATCTTAATTGTTCTTTCTGAGTTCTTATCATACAAACTTTTATCTATGCCATCTATTCTATTAGTTTATATTGATATTATAACATCTGTATAATTAGTTATAAGTGTTTGACCAAACCATTGAATATGGGGATAACAAAATTTGTTGCAGCCAAGATGTGCGAACAAATAATAGAAACTCATAATCATTAATGATCATAATCTTTTTTATAAGAAAAGATGAAATTTGATAAGACAGAAGCTAAATGCTTTAATCCCGTAAGTATTTTTTTCTTAGTGGATTATATGTTATGATGCATGGGGACTAACTGAATGTATCTTCATTGGATTATCCAGTGTTGTGTACTCGGCTTAGAGTTATGTTATATTCGAGGTTTTTGCAGCGGTAGTGATCTGATTGTGAATGAGAAGCGCACCCGCTCGTCGAGCGAGTTATGTAACTAGTTTAATATACAATTATAAGTATTTATCATATTTATTTGAAGATATCTTTTCACGTAGTAATATCTTACCTAATTCTTTGTCAACACGAGAAACACACAAAAATCTTACATATCTCACACACAATTATACGATTTCTTTTGTTTTATCGTATATAAATAAAATATACTCACAAAAACAAATAAACATACCTAAAAACATTTTAAACTATCCTCTTGAATGTGTTATATCATATACAGAATAAATAATTGACCCCAAATAAACTTGATTCACTTGCATTTGTTACCAGAAAAAGTTAACACTTACGCCGATATAGTATCCGCATAACTATTAACCAACGCCAAAGCATTACTCGTAACCTCCTTAACCGCCTCCACACGTGCGCAAACATCTGCTTTCATGTCACCATCTACAACTTCATCAAATCCATCCGTACATGTTTCCTCGTTCGTCAAAGCCGCGCTCATCCATGTTTGCACGTTGCTAAGCTCGAACCTAATCAACTCACCACTCCAATTACCCAAATGTTTCATTTGTCTATTGGACTTGTGGATTTCGTCTATAGCATCTCCTAGTACTGACACACAGTCTTCGATTGCGGCTGATTCTCTTGTATTGTTGTTATTACTATTGTTATCCGCTTGTTGGGATATGTTTGTCACGTAAGTAGTCGTGTGTGTGACATTAGATAGAGCTACGTGAATTGCGACCTTAGCCATGCGGCTAGGGTCGTGTTGGATGTAATCTGAGTAGTTTGAGAGAGTTGCAAAGCATGTTTCGGGGTAACGAGTCGTGTTGCAACTAGTACGAATGTAATCAGTTTCGTTTGATGATGGTTCGATTGGTTGGCCGAAGGTGGTTGATGCAAGTAAGACCGTAGTTGAGAGGAAAAAAAATAGCATAGTGGACAGTTGGATTTCCATTTTGTTCTTCTGTTTTTTTAAAGATTTCCGGTTCATATTTAAGGGTTTAAGTAGACTCTTGCATAGGGTACAATTACTGTTTTGCCCTTTTTTATGATTAATGTAACTTCCTTGGAAATCAAGTTTTCAGGAACACGGGTTCCGCGCACAGCGGCGGTACTTTATGGGTGGATCGGACTCATCGCACATGCGCACATTGCACACGTCTCTCCACTCACATCGCATATGTATCCTCTGAACCGGGGAGTTTCCACTCGTTACCTGCCCCTTTTTTAACCTTAAGCGCTTCCTGTTTACTCACCTGGCATGGAATGAGGTGACCTACTCCACTTCAATCCTTCCCTGATGTTTGCGCGCCACTGTTTGTGTGTGCTGCGTTCTCCCCTCTCCTTCTGTCCCCCACACACTGAATCCTGCTTCTGTCGTCCCCTACTGTTTTCCCTTCCTGCTCACTGTTTTGCCTTTTTTAGAATTAATGTAAACTTCCTTGGAAATCAAGTTTTCTGAGTTGGCATTATGATGATAATACTTTGATCAGGAAGGTTTTTTACATGAACTCTTTTATTATACTCTTTTTATTTCAAATTTATAGTTCAACTTTATTTTTTTGGATATAAAAATATAACAAATAATATAAAAGTTTGATCATATTGATCATTATTAACCAATGTTTGAATTATTATTACACACTTTAAAGACGAGTTGATTTTATTTATCAACAGGTTAATAATGTCTTCTCTAAAAGTATGAAGATTTGTACAACGATTTTTAGTTACACTTTTTTTATACTGAGTGTTGGTGGGTGAGAGATTAATTTTAATGTCGTGCTGGGAGGTAATTATTATGGGAATAGTGGAGACGTGATATTGCCAGATGATAACATACCAACCTGATAATGTGCTGAATGTGAGAGAGGACGGGCTAGCACGTAGATGCGGAGGTCATGGATGGATGGCTGTGCAAATACTGAAGCAGGACATAGAGGAATAAAGCAGTGTATTGAGTTTAGCGGGGAGCGGAGGTGTTTGCAGAGGGGGGACGGGTGCGTCCTGGCGTGCTTGTATACATCAATTGGATTTGGATGAGGCGATGTTACTAGGGTGGGTGTGTATAAATGGCGATGGAGGAATCTTCATGTGGTGGGTGGTGGCAGCGTGGAGAGTTGGTGTGAGTGGGAGTGGTGGGTAGGACTATGGCAGTGGCTATATAATTTATGTTTTCCTAAATACCGATTCTTCCTATTCTTTTTTATTTGTCACTGTAATCCCTGCATATTATTTTATTTATTAAATTTATGTTTTAATTAGTTTTAATGCCGATGCAAGCACGGGGTGTAGACATTATGTTTTTTAAATACAAGTATGATTCTTTCTTTTTATTTGTTTTATAAGTTATGTTATAGGGATTATTCAGAAATCATATGATGAGAATAGGGATTCTATCTTATATTTATTATTATGAAGCTTGAGGATAATTACTATTTTTTTTTCTTTTTGATTTACATGTTAAATAAATCTAGAATTGTGAGCGGATAATCTTACCAAAACTACTTTTTTAGGTCAGCACCGATAAGTCAAGCTCATGTGAACCTTCGAGCCACAAGGGGATTAGTTTTTCCTCGTTATATTCGAAACCATTGACCTCACCTTGGAAAAGGGCGGTGATTTTACCTGTTGGGTATGTTATAGGTTTTAGATTCTAGTTCATTATTGAGTCAGCTATACTTAAGATTAATGGTCACACTTTGTGTTAAAACATGTAAAAATTTAGCTTCGCAATCGAATTTAAAAGCATCAAGTTGAGTTATCAAAATCGTCAATATTTATAGAATATAGAAAGCTAAAAAACTCAAATAAGTATTATGTTTTGTACATACAATATGTTTTGGTCAAACAAAGATTTACCTATTGTATATCTTTAATACATATACAAATATAAAAAGAGTTTTACCCATTTTTCCGTCACCAACACTTTTTTAAGATATAAAAGTAGCCTAGATTGTTATATATGATTTATAGGTCATAAATAATGTTCATGGTAATAAAACTTTGTGAGATATTTTAAATGTTAGAATTTTAATACGTATTAAACAAAAAGAAAAAAATGCAATTCTTCAAAACAAATCAATGAATAGCTAGAAAACCCTTTTATTAATTTATGATATTTTATGTGTTTCGGTGTTTTTTTATTTGGTTGTACAACATAATTTCCGACCGACAATGGAAAAATCTTTTCAAAAAAAGTCTCGGGTTAGATTTGGGATGTGATTAGAAACTGTTAAATCTTTGTTTGGAAGTACATATTTATCATATTAACCATACACACTTTAAAGAAAATTTTAATTAATTAACTAAAGGTAATAATGTCATTCTTTTAAAAAGTAAGAAAAAGAAAACAGTAATAAGTGCACTTTTTTTATACTGTGTGTTTTTTGTCGTGGGACAATAATTTTTAGACAGCGGGAGTAAATATTATACGGAATATGATACGTGATATTGCAGTTAAACATCAACCTTAAATCGCTAGAAAGTTATATATTACGTGCAATCTTATAAGCGTCTTACTTTCTTTAATGATCTTCAATACATAAGCATGACAAGCTTCAAAAAGCATAGAAAATATAAAAGCTTGTATCTTATTATAAATCCTAGGTTGCGGTCGACCATTCGATCAAGAACATCAAAATGAAAATGATTAGGCGATACAAGTTGCGTATACATACAATTTGGTTCATATCAAAAGCGTTTATTAGGCCATTACATTGCTTTTCGAAGAAATGATTATTCTGTTAATTGTTGATGATTTTAGTGTCATCAATTATTTTTTGTATTTACAATCTACTAGAGACCATGGGGATTTCATATCATGTTCGGATGGGAGTTAAGGAAGGGTGAAGTACTTAAGTGCACACTCGTTTGAGCTAATATGCTTCCACTACAACAAAGACACATGGGGCCTTGCAGGATCAAGGGGCAGCGCCCTTTGTTGGTGCTCTAAATTAGTTACCCATTTTTTTACACATTTTCTTGACCATTGTGACTGTTGACCAAACAATTATGACTGTTGGTTTTCAACCGATTTTAAGTGCTTATTAACTGTTCCAGTATTATGCTTACTAACAGTTTATTATGACAATAATGATTTCGTGATAACAAAGTATTAAAATATTAATGTTAAAATATTTTATTGGGAAAGTGAACACACGACTTGAGAAGATATCTAAAATTATCGTTACATTCTAACCTCTATTTATAACACACTAGTTGGATACCCGCGCATAGCGGCGGTAATAAAAATTGCTAACCCAACTCGCTCCGCAATTCCTGCCCGCTTAGAGAATTCGTTTGTTTGGGTTTCCGTAGCTTTCCCGCAACATCATATTAACATCATTCTCGCTTGTATAAAGACTCACACATTCTCTTACCCATCAAACATTGTCTCCAAAAGTATACGTATATCTTTTACGAATCAAGTTTGTATTCAAATTAAAGTTAAAGTTGTTAAAAAATTCAAAATAAACCCACTAAAAATGTGAAAAGCTAAAAAATTATAAAAATATATAAAAATGAATGTTGAATTAAAGATCACGAAATTTTAAAAAATGCGGTGAAATTAAATCATAAAAAAAATAGATAAAAAGATATGTCCAATTGAAAATAAAAGTGATTTTTTAATTAAGAAGTGACACATGTGACTCTATGATGTGATTTTTTAAAATAAAATAGATGGTCAAGATTGCACCTCCTTATCTTAATTTTTGATGGGACACACATTGTAAATGCTTTATATAATAGTATAGATGATGCTGCCTTTTTATGGTCATAGTATCTTTAAGAACAAATTAACCATTTTGAATTCTCATGCTTAATATTATGGTTAAATTTCAATGTGCCTAAAAACATAGATAGGGATTATCTGATACGATATTTATATTATATTGTGGTTGTCGAATCACAAACCCTTAATCATTTGAGAGTCAATCATGATATATAATCATAAATATGTGGAAATATCTATTCAGATTACACGTTTCAAATAAACAAATGATTTGTTATTTTGAGCATATTCACTATCACACGTTTCAAATAAACAAACAAACAAACCAACCTCTTTTCACACTGAAAATTTTAACATAGAGAGGCTTATCAATCACAATTTAATATTTCTTGAGGTTAAAGTAAGCAATAGCAAACTTATATTATGGTAAACTAGTACGTACTGTCGACAAAACCTAGCAATATATTATATCTTCATATAAAATAATGCACATAGACTTGAGTTTGGTATAAATGAATAATTAGCAGATAATTAATCGGGCGTACTTGACGATAATATATATACCTTACAAAATGATTTTCTAGTGTAGTCAATTGATGTGAAAGGAGTCACAAGCAAGACGTAGAAGTAAGAGAAGAATCTATATATAAAGAAAATTAATGATTAAGGGTTTGGTTACGAGGGGCGGAGCTAGTAGGGAGATTAGTGGGTGCTGAGCCATCCTTAATGAGCCTATTTATTCATTAATTGTCTATATTACAAGCCGTTTTTCTATTAGTTTTTTACATTGAGTCTCCCTTATCATTATGACTTTCTGCATTAAGCACGATCAGCCTCCTCTAAATGAAAATCCTGGCTCCGCCCCTGTTTGTGACGTGTTCGGCATATTTGCATGTGAGTTACTATAATTTCATGCATATCCAAGCAACTCTTACTGGTATATACATGTTGTAACGATATTTTTGTTGTTCTCTTTTAAAATATTTTTTTTGTTAAATCTTTCGGATGTACACTTGTACCTTTTAACTTGTAGACGCTTTATGACCATAAATATAGGATTCCTCTACGGCTCAAGTAAAATCGTAAACCAATAAATTCGATCAAGTCACACATAAAAAAGTTCTAAAGTTTTTTTTTGAACGGCAAAGATGGAATATATATAAAAAAGAGTCTTTTTTTTTAGAACGACAACTATTATAAAACCAACTAGCAAGAAGCTAGAAAAAGAATTACAAAGAGATCAAATAGTCATGTTTCAAAACCAACTACCCCATACTAAAAGTACAATTACATTCTAACAAGCACCAAGTGAAAGAGGCGGCGGAAAACAATATCGTCAAAAGATAAATCTTTTACAGAGGGCTTTTCACGAGCTAGAGCAACGATTACGAAAACCATCCATACCTCCACCAAGTTATTATAAAGAACTCCTTCCACTAATCTTTAACTTAAGAGCTTAATCTGATGGAATTGAACCTAATTAAGCCAAATAGCGGATATGAACTATTGAGGGCGGTCCCATTGATAGATTCCACCAGACGCATACAGCCTGAACGATATCTGTCAGCCATCCTGCAACTGAAGAACAGTGCGAGGAATCTTCCTGATCAGAGGAGCAAAAGCGACAAAAAATCAGAAACTATGACACCACCGGTGTTGTAAATTGATCGAGAGCAACCGATCCTGGAAAACCTTCCAGACAAAAACAGATTTATTTTTATTGAACATATTAACCTCGAGTTACATGGGGCTTTCGCCAAGAAACATTCATCAAGAGAAATTCAACATCTTGACCCGAAAAACACCTTCCCCATTTAAATCCACACCCAATCTACCTTCATATTAACAACAATGTCCCTTCAATATATGTTTGAAGAAGAGCTATATCGAGAAGATCAATCCCCTCCTCCTAACAGACAGACGAAGAGAAGAGGTAACCGAGAATTGCATTATATCCAGCCACCGTACATCTTATTAATCTCCAAACATAAATTCGTAGAAGACATAACACGAAGTTGAATATCACCAATCCAAACTTCATTCTAAAATTACGTGCGTAAACCGATTACCCACACAATATACAGTAAAATCAGTCCACACTCGCATCTTTCAAGGCATTATGCACCTCCCGAAGATGATATTCCAAGTCGATAACGAAACGAGATAATTTTTCTAATGAGGATCCATGCATAGACATATGAGACTACACCCACAATGAATTATCCCACGTGATATTAGAACATCCCAAACCCATTTGAAAAGGAGCGCCCATAATTAAGCATAAAAAAACTTGAGACACCTATACCCCCTTAATTTCTAGACGCAAAACCTAAGCCCGATTTGATCACATTATTATTACTCTCATCGCATGAACCACCATTGAAAAAATGTCTACTATGGACTCCATCGTTTTAGTAACACCGACTTAGGAACCTTATAGATGTTGACATATTATAATAGGTGTCGACCCAAGAACCGACTATAAAGAAAGAGTAAGCCTTTTCCTCCCACAATAAATTTTAAGTGTCCATTAGATTATGACATCATTAAGTTTACCAATCGTATCGTCCCATGCCTTAAGAGTCAGCTATTACCCATCCAACCATCACCCATAATATTTAAAAGAGTTCATATCGAAAACAACCAAATAGACAGCTGCACATTAACATCCCTCAACTATCGAATCCCGACCCAAGAAGGTACTTTTCTTAAGATTGATCTATAAGGCCGACAACAAAAGAAAAACAATGAAGAATGTGATAATACCAGATAGATTAGCAATAGACCACTCAACAAAAAGACAGCACATCCGCATAAAAAATAAAGGGAAATATTAAGAGACAACCAATTTTGATGTCCTTTAAAAATCCCAGCCTCGAATGGCCCTAGATAACGAAAGATGAAAAGAACAACATAATTAAGATAAAACGTTATGTGGGCCAAAGGATCTCCCTTGCTTCAACCTACAATGGAAATTGGAATTCGACGTAGACTACCATTAAGAGACCGAAGCCATACTAGAGTGTAAACAACACCCAATCCACAGAGCACTCAATTTAGAACCGAAACCAAAATTCTAAGCACACTTTCTAAAAAATATCCACCATATCGAATCATAAGCCTTGCAAAATAAACTTTAAACACCTGATCGGCTTTTGTTTCTATTCCTTGCACCAAGAAAGTAATTCGTTTATGATAAACGGCCATCACTAGAATTGTTGCCTATTAGACAGAAACGCCGTTGAACATCCGATATATATACCAAGTAGTGATCGACGAAAGAGTCGAGTGCTAATATGATTTGGTGACAAACATGTAAAGACTCCCGATACAAGTCTAATTGAACGATAAATCCATTTACTAACTTAGGACATGTTTTTTTCGAATGAAGCAATGAAAAGAGGAGTTTGCATCTCATAAAATGAAACTATGATCGTAAAAACCATTCCACACAACACAAAAAATCAGATCCTAATGTCCCAGAACTTTGAAAAAACCTCAAAATGAACCCGTCTTTCCAGGAGATTATTCTCTCCACACCCCACCAACATTACGCACTCATCTCTGGAGATCCTGACTCCCAACATGTCCTAACTGATCAGAAAGACAATCGATAGGAAGGTATTAGTTGAGTGTTACATCTGTTGGCAGCCGGGGCTTCGAAACCGAGTACAAAAATCATACGAAATTCTTCTTTGACATCGACAGGGATCATCCACACCAATCGCACATCAACCAAACACCTTTAATAAGCCAAATTCTGCTTCGTTTACGATAATGAGTTCCATGAAAAAATTTTGATTTTTCATCGCCCTCAATAGCCCAGCTGAATCTTAGCCTTTTGCATATAGTACACGAGCGTATACGAAATACTTAATATCATGTATTTTTTTAATAAATCAACCCGTCATAAGAATATCATCATTTACGGCCCCCATTTGATCAATAACTGTCAATCATGACAAGCTTGAACGGAGATCCACAATACGACCAATTGATTCTTTTGCAATCATTAACCAATGAACTTATCTCTTTTTCTGATTTTAATTTTCTTCTTGAATCGAACCATCTTATTTATCATCAAGAGTCGATAGTTTTCAAGTTTCCAACACCATTTGATCGATAGCCCTGTAAACTAAACCAAGATGGTAAAACCCGAAAGGGATGACCCATAATCAGTGACCACTGTCGAAGTAAATTGCTATGATCCGAGAGGTGTCCTATCAAGACACAATACCCGAAAATGAGGAATAAAGAAGAGTAAACCATCCGAAACAAAAAGACTTCTAATGTACTCACTTCTAGCCGACTGAAGAGACCAAGTAAAAAGAGTACCCTTCCAATTGGATTTTTAACGATCCGCCTAGTTTTATATAAAACTATAAATTCCATTACACCTTGCGCATTGTACACAAACTCCAAACTAACCTCAAGCATCTAACTTCATTTAAACTCGCCCATTACCAATAACAATACCATCCCAACTGCTGATAAGGACGAATGTAGCTCCGTAGCGAACGCTTTGCTAGTGATAGACCTGAGGCATATATAACATCCACAAGTAACTTCGCTGATTAAACCCATACCCATATAAAGAACGACAAAAATGTCCGAGACTACATGATGCTCTTACGAAAACACTTGATCCCATACACATAAAATACCACCAATAATAATTCCAACTACCCAACTGCTCCGCTAATATTATACTCGAACTTATAGTTACCCCCATAACACTTACACATCATAACAGAAATAAAACTCCAAACTTGTGTTCTTGAACAGAAAGGAAATCACTTGTGTCTATTGTTTAACTCCTTAATCAATCTTTCTTAGCCTTGGATCCTATGGCCTTGAACGTTTAAAGATAAACAATTCATGTTGAAACCACCGAGCAGCTTCCATGTGATCCTATAATTTTATCTATGTCATTCATAACATCCTTCCATAGTGAACCCCATAAGTGTACCAACTTTATCATATCGTCTATAACCTCCAATATCGAGTCATCTGTTTTTTTTTTTTGAATCGATTACTAGGTAAGAAGCAAGTCATTAAGGGTTTAGCATCATCCAAAACGCGAGAACTGAGACCTTCAAGCGCGTTAGACAAAGAATTCCATACCTTCCCGCCGTGCATCAACATTTGAATTCTCGTCTCATTTAAATCCGGTGGGAAAGGAATACTGAAATCCAAACCAGAATTTTGCATTCCTTGTCAATTTATTAAGAAAATAGTAAGGTTAAATGGATCGCCAAAATCTCCTTCCTCGTTGGGTGATAGATTCTAATATGTGCTGCCCCAATAGAATCATCCTTATCATCAAAACTGTATCAACACACCTTCAATATCATTCGTCGTCCAAATTCATCACTTAAAAAGTCACCATTTATCATCTTCAGCACCGTTAAAACAATCGTCCTTCAAAATATCATCAACTTCCTAATATACATTAAACTCGAGACCAGTCAAGAAGGTAACTCCTTAGCTCATATACAAAAATTTGCCATCGAACAATAACTTGAATTTCTCAAAATATTGTCCTCAAGTTTCGTCTTATTCAGATAACTTGACGAGCAAAACAATCCTCTTGGTTATCTTAAGTTCTATCAACTCACCCAACTGGACCATTCTTAGAGAAATAGGTGCTGCGACATCGTGTAGAGGGACCTACCCTTCTATATCAAAATCGCAAACAATCCTCTCCAAGATAACAAAATTACGGTCTGGGCCTTTCATAATTTGACTAAACCTAAGACCAACAACCAACATTTTTCAAAATCTCATTTGGTCTGAACCGAGGTCAGTCTCAATCATAACCCATAAAGGCCTCCCAAAATATCCAAGCCTCACATGCTGGAAAACCCTCATTCGATAAAGAGAACGCGTAAGTATTATTATAAAAATCCATGACTTTACATATTCCCCAATACCAAAATAATCAAGGTCACGTTTCACCACCCAATCTCATCAAGACTATTGTAGAGACGAGGCTATAATATTAAAAGTATTAGGGTTACCTATTAAAACACGAAGCAAGAAGAGACCCATTAGCACAGGTATAGTCGAAATATTTGGCCGAGAGAAGGGATTTGGAGGACGATCAAACGCAGCAACATTTGCTGTAAATGCATGCGGCCAATCCATAAAGTCCAGGTTACCCACAAGTCATCACAATATCTACCTGTAATAAATCGAACAAACGCAAACTTTCCCCCTTTCGATTTGCGATCAAATGAAAACATCAACAACATCCCATAACCTTTACACGACCTCGCCATAGACTTTAGAATGTATGTTTGTCCGGGAAATTTCGATAACAAAAATAGATTGGAATCAAATCCGTTGTGGTCACGATAATGCAGCACCGAGCCTCCATAAGAAAAAATGAGAAAAAAATTATCTTGAAACCAATGGAACAGTAATCGAACACCCAAAAACCTAATGATTATGTCGAATCAAATAAAGAACAATTAAGGACCCGGTCAAAAAGAACAAGATTAGATCATTTAAATCGAGCGTTATTTGATGAATGATAATCAAACAGGCTAAAGAAGATCGATCCAATGAAGAAAATCTTTTGAAATCGCCATGGCCTCTCCATATAAAAAAGAGTCTAGCAAGACGCTAGAAACTAAAAATACAATAGAGTCAACAAAAAGAATTACATAACATCAAAAAATGGTAAAATCCCGAGACTTTAACTGCGAGGGAATCAAAAGGGATGAAAAAACTTTTGAATTCGACAAAATTACTACAAAAGAAAAACCCCCCATCCCGGAGGCCGAGCCACCGGGATAATTATATATAAATTACTACAAGAATTCGTCTTTACCATTGTTTTTAGACAGTATTAATAACATTAAAACAAATGTCTAACAATATGTATAAATAACTAATTAACTAATTATCAATAGAGCCTACACAAATAACTAAGAAATATAGCTCTAAAAACGTAAATTCGAATAATATTAATATAGAGGTGCAACCATTTCATCAACACTTCAAACGCGGAGATTAGGGTTTATTTAAATATTGGATTATGATAGTATGTCTATCAGTCTCTGTCATGACAGATTTACTCGTGTTCATTTACAATTTTACACAGTTATAATAAATACATGAATACGTCTAATAAAACACGTATAATTGATAAACTATGTCTTGTAGTTATGAAATACACAGAACGAAATCAAGGATGAAAATATAACGCTCTATTATATTATGAAGTAATAATATACATAACTTTCTAAGAAACATGGATAGTTTTTTTTTTTTTGAAGGATATATTAATCTTTAAACGAATAATCTTTAAATGAACATTACAATTGATAGAAGTTAAGATTGTCCGAAAGGAATTTCGTAATTTAATCTAAACAGGAAGTGGGTAGCTATCAATTGGTTTCATTATGGCCAAAAAGTTGTGTTGGACCCGTCTAGCTGGCCTTTGCTCACGTGTACGTTATTCTATATTATTATTAAATAAGTTATTGAAAAATTAAGTGGTTTCATTCTTGAAGTTAGAGCATCAGGTATCATAACTTGGCAACACCAAGTTTTTGCTGCCGCGTCAGCGCCACATCAGCATAACACCAACACCAACACCAACACCACTCTCCTAATCATAACACCAAATAACACCACTCACCTCTTTATTTTCATAAAACCCCCTAAACAATTATTTCATTCTTTTAACAAACTAACCATTTCATTCATAAAAGTCAACAATCGACATATTTTGATCTTCTAAAATCATGTTATGCATTATGATACCAGCATACATGATTCTACGTAATGTGTTAACTTCGTATGCAGGCGTGTTGTTGAATAAGTCCCCATAGTCCTTGGAGAACACCGAAAGCACGTTCGACATACTTTTCGCTGCACTTTCTTGACGTTGTTTTTAAGTTCGTATGCTTCGGATCAGTTTGAACGTGAATAATTGATTTTTACGTAACTTGCCATCGGGTAAATTCCATAGCCAAGTAATTCCCTTTACGATACTGAACTCGTTTCGTTTATCAAAATACGGAACCAATGGGCTAAGTCATCTAATAGGTCGTCGAATAACGAGAATTATCTAAACATTATATCGTTTTTCGCACCCGCTCATCCCTAATAAAAGCATGCCCAAATCCACAGATCTTGCGGAAGCGACAGTTCAGCATTATAGTTAGGGTATTTTTTATCAACCCCTACCGTATTGATTGCCATTGACATGGACAATTTTTCCATTCCAGTGCATACAATCATACTTCTCAGCATTCCGGAAACCATGAACATTGTTATGCTTCTTGTTGTATTTTACAACGTCTTAAGTGTTTGGCTTTCTTAAATACTCTGGCACATATACAAATTCTATGATGCACATATTAAAGAAAAACTATGAGCTCTGTGCACGTATGCTCACTCATTTGCAAATAATCATCAAAGCGGTCGGGATAAGAGCCTCAGGTATCATAACTTGGCAACACCAAGTTTTTGCTGCCACGTCAGCGCCACATCAGCATAACACCAACACCAACACCAACACCACTCCCCTAATCATAACACCAAATAACACCACTCACCTCTTTATTTTCATAAAACCCCCTAAACAATTATTTCATTCTTTTAACAAACTAACCATTTCATTCATAAAATTCAAATACACATTACAATACTAAAAAAAACACACATTAAAAAAAAATACCGAAATTAAAAAAAAAAAATACGCCCTGGCGATTAATCAGCACGTAGACGTCTTTCGGCATCTTCACGGTCACGGAAGATCGGTGTACGGGTCAATCGTGGTTGAGCTTCTTGTTGTATTAGCCATTCGTGATACTCGACAGCTTTTTGTAAATAGAATGCGTCGGTTTCCTCATCGATATCAAAAACGGTTCGATTTTGATTCATTGTGAAAGAGTTTGTAGTGTTTTTTGTTGTAAATGTATGTTTTTTTGTGAGAAAATAATATAGAGGTATTGAAGTATTTATAATGAGTTGTGTGAGGGGGGTAAAATGAAATATTTTTTTAAAATATAGCCGTTAGGGGCTGTTTTGTAAATTTTTTTTTTTTATTTTTTTAAATAACTAGCCGTTAGGGGGTGTTTGGTAACTTTTTAAAAATAAGGGGGAAAATTAAAACTAGTATATAGCCGTTTAGGGGGGTAAATGAATTTTTTTTTTTAAATCAACCCCAACGTGCGTGGGCCGGCCAACGCCGGACCCAACGCCGTTGGGCAACGCCGCCTAGCGGTGTAGTAACGCCGGGCAACGCCGGCCAACGCCGTTGCCGGCGTTACTACACCGAGGCCTCTTATAATGCCTATTAAAAATTTGTGTAATGATAACTAAACATTACTTTCATCTCATTCTATAAAATAAGAACATTATCATCTCATAAAAATTTCGACTTGTGTCGCATTGCTTTTGAAAATGTCGGGATGGTGATCGCAAGTCATCACTATCACATCAACACCAACTTACTATGTCATTTTCATGACTAAACTAGTGTAATTAGACGTATGCGATCATCAAAAAAAAATATATATATTTCACTTAAACACAAATATAGTTTTAAAAATTAATTAAATAAAACACCGATACACAGAAATATACTAACACCACTCGGTCGTTATACCGACCGAGTCCTTTTATTTTTGCATAAGAGACGCGCCCATTAGAGGGGCCGTAGTGGAGAAAAGGCGTCTTATTCATACATTACCGAGTCCACAACCATGAAGATGACCATCCATTACAAATGGTCTTAAACTCTCAACTCAACCCTAAGATTTAAACACAATTAAATGTATATGCAATCGTGAGCCAATAATAGCTTCTGATCATGTGATATGTGAGTTACATATCAACTAAAGAGTTGTGGTTTAAAGTTTTGTCAGAAATTTTTTAAAATATTATGTGTGAGATAAGTAGTGTAAGTGTATAAATAATTGTCTTTAAAAAAAATTAAATTTAGTTATTATTTAAAAAACAAAAGCTGTTTAGAGCATAACAATTCAAAGTACTTTTTTTCACAACTAAATAATAATAGTATTATAAACGTAGTAGTCGTATTTTTGTAGCGTGTGGTAAGTACTAAATTAACAAATCGACAATCAAAGTAATTGGATGATGTAGGCTCTCGTAGGCCGTTAGTGGAAAGAAAGAAAATACACGTTGGCTGCAAGGTAATTGGACGGAAACGTCAAAACTTAGCCCCGCATACGCAAGCGTGGGACGGCTGTGGACCCATTTCTAACAAGGCTTTTAACGGTTTATTGTTTTATAATAACCAAACAGCACAATAAGTACGGGTGTCAAACGGGTCGACTTGACCCGACCCGAACCCGATAAAACCTTATAGGGTCGGGTTAAGATTATTTTTTCATTTTTTGTTGGGTTCGAGTTCAACCCGATAACCCGATAATTGTATAAGCATACGTTCAAGCCCATGATTGTTATATCATCACAGACAAATGAATTGCTTTAGCCCAATACACCTTATATGTAAACTAAGTTAACAAACACAAAAAAGTATAACTTTACGCTACATATTCTTCTCATCACTTATCATTCACTGATCAAACTTTTGATCCTCACTTATCATTACCTCATCTTTGATACTACATCACATTCAAGGTAAATTCTTTAATTTTCAAAAGATGGTTGTTTGGTTTGCAGTTATAGTCCAAAGGTTTGCTGTTATAGTCCAAAGAGGGATGTATTGCTATTAATTATAGTCCAACGTGGCTGCTCATATTTAGTGTCTTAACATGGATTTTGCTGTCAATCATGTAGGTAAACATGATGCATAACAAGTGCTTCATGTAGGTAAATCACATCAGCAAATATTTAGTTATTCTAGAAGTTACAACATGATGCATAACATGTGCTTTATAATGTGCTTTATACTCCTTCCGTCTCATAATTATAATTCACCGACAAAAAACACGTAGTTTAAGAAAAACATCATCATTACGGCTTTCTCTTTCTTACTTTTTACACAATGACACTTTTACCCTTAACCAATTAATTTATAACTTCTTTAAAGTTTGTAATAATAACATCAACTGAGGATGATATGGTAAACTTAATCTAAATTCCTTATTTATTTTTGGAAGTGGACAATTAATTTTGAACAACCCAAAACGGAAACGTGGACTATAATTATGAGACGGAGGGAGTAATATTTTACCAATTGATCATAAAAGTACATAAAAGACTAATAGGTGTTCATGTTGTTTTAAACGTAGATACTTTGAAACATAAGTAGTATTGTATTAAAGAAAAGCAAAATTAAAAAATATGAATTTAGATGGCAAAACAGGGCAATAATTCATTACGGATAGAACTTGAAAGTTTTTTAATATTATGAGTAGATATGAACCTGATAACAACCCGATAACCCAACCCGATTCAACCCGACCCGATTCAACCCGAAACATGATAACCCGATATTTTATAGGGTCGGGTTAGGGTCAATATTTGAGACACCAAAACCCGAATCAACTCGACAATTCCAACCCGATAACCCGACAACCCGACTCTACTTTATGTTTGGTACACAAGATTATAAAGAGATGGCGGTGTTGGGCGGCAATGGTGGTGGCGTTGAGGTAAAAAGATAATGGGGGCGGTTGGTGGTGGCGGCATTGGTATTGGTGGGTGGGGATGTTGTTGGCGGTGATTGGTGGTGGTGGGTGGGTTGGTGTGGTGGCGTCCATTGATAGTGTTGGTGGTGGTGATGACAATGACGATGAACATGAAATGTAAAACTTAACAGGTGACTGTTAAATATTTAACAAAAATTCTTAAATGATTCTTTAATTGGAGATAATCCCTAATTTGAATTACTTTTATTTGTCATTTGCAAAAGTTTATTTATAAATTTGCTCTATGAGCTTATAAACAATCAAGACTCAAGATAGACTCAAGCTCAACATAAAGTTGATGTAGTACGTTAAATATTAAGTGACTGATAGTATGATATTTATGTCATGTGTGTAGATGCTTGTTGATGAGACTCGCGATCAGGTATTTATGAATTCAAATTATCATTAGACATATTGTTTTCCTAATATAAATTTTAACGCATATACATTAAGTTCCAGTTCCGTCGATACAAGTTTCATGGTACATTTCTCACAAGATATATATCGTAGAGTTTTTCTTTTCTTTTTAAATTGTTTAATATAAAGTTAAATATAGTGTATCATTTTACTATTGTGGTGGTGTTTGATATTTTTAGAATGGAAAGGAAGAAAGGTAAAGGAAGTTGCATACGCTAGTAATCAACTTTCTATAAGCAACCTTGCGCAATCAAAATGGGAGTATTGATAAAGTGCACCCATGACAAATACTCATTATTATGTTCCTTCCATCATCTTAATTGGATGGTCAGTGTAGTTTATGGGGCCACAACGTATTAACTGGCATTAATCCACTATGCCGACCCATTAGCTTGCTTCTTAAGAGAGCTAGGTAACGTGGTGTCGTTAGGCTCGTTTCATTGGGAAAAAGTATTGCCACGTCTATGGCACCAGAAATCCTTTGGCATCACATCTTGTGCCGTATCCCTTGTCACTAGAAAATGCGGTGCCGTTGGCCTAAATTTTTTTTCTTCATTTAAATAAAATAAAACATGCACTATATAACTGAAATAAACTTCATTAAAAAAGTACATAAAAATAAAAAAACATAGTACGTAAACAAGAAATAAAAATTACAAACTAGTAATTATTTCATAAATGCTCCACAAGGTCATGTCGAATATCGTTGTGCACTTTTCTATCTTGAATTTCTTTGATGTTCCTAACATGTAAATCGCATCTTTCGACCCAAGTTCGTTGAATGTTCGGCTCTGGACTAACGAACATATCTCTTATATTCACTTCAAAACCTTGGTCATCCAATATCATGTTATGTAATATTATACAACAACACATGATTCTTTTCAACGCGTTAATTTCGTAACCACGTGCGGGTTGTTGTATAATTTCCCAACGACCTTGTAGGAAGAGTCTCATCGTCGGCAAAATAGTCGTCGATTAGCTGTTGTTCCGCCGTTTCTCGTTCACGAGGTATGTATGTCCTCGTCCTCTTTGGAGCCGATCCCGAACCTTCGGCTTCTTGCTCACACAAAGCTACAAATTGTTCATACGCCGCATAATCTCGCATATATCGATCCCGGTCGGCTTGAAATAAACATCATAGTGGTCGTAGGTGTTGGTGGCGTCGGGATTGTTTGGATCGTAGGTGTTGAAGGTGTTGGGATTGTTTGGATCCATAGTTGAAAGAAAATTAAGTATTATTGAAGTAGAAAATATATTGGAAGTGTATGTGAAGTATGAAATAATAAGGAGGTATTTATATAATTTTTAAGGGGTAAAAATTGAATTTGTTGAGGTATTTTACAAAAAACAAGTCATCAATAAAGTTTCTGATGACTTTAACCTTGAACTCTCCATCTCCCGACAAATCACAAGTCCACCTATCTTTGGAAGACGAGAGGACAACCGAGTTCAGAATTGAAGAAAGGTCATCCCACTGCTGCCGCTCAGCTCCATCACGCACGTCCCGACGAAAAGAAGCTGAGACCGAAGAAGCTCCCATTTTATTAGCCACCACAATCTCCTTATCCAATTCGAGAGCAAACAAACGGGGAAACTGAACACAAAGAGGGGCATCAGCTAACCATATATCATACCAAAAACTAGTACAAGACCCGTCCCCAATCCGCTTCTTACAATGCGAAGAAAAATCAAAACCAGAATCTTTTCAAGATTTACTTCACGAAAATATTATAGCACCAAATCGAGAGGATTGACGTCACATGAAGATCAAACTTTGAGCCATAAATCTGCTTGAGTATAACTTTAACAACCATAAAGAGCATCGCCAGAAATGAAGCGCCACACCCACTTCAACAAAAGAGCACGATTCAACGCGAAGAAACTCGAGACACCAAGACCACCGTTCAGTTTGGACGCTAAGACATTGTCCCAAGCTACCCACGAAATCTTTCTATCCGAAGAATCAACACCGTTGAAGAACTTCCGACTGACGGATAAGATCCATATCATCAATCACGCCTTTTTGGAACCATAAAAGAAATTGACATATAATAAATTGGCGAGGCCCCAAAGAACGGATTTAAAAGGGTCACTCTCCGCCTATGGTAAGGGTTTTAAAACCTTCCATTTAGATAACCGGGCTTGAGTTTGTTCACCAGCCAACTAAAGCCGACTTCCGAGACATACACTCCCCAACCGTCACACCAAGATAACGAAAAGGAGTGTTCAAAACAGCACACCCGATCCTATTCGCCGCCTGCAAAACAACATTCTGAGAAACCCCGACACCCAAGACTTGGCTCTTAGCAATGTTGATCTTAAGACCCGACGCAAGATGGAAGCAATTAAGAACTTTAACAATATTATGTAAAGTTTCTGTCGGGAACCACTCTCCAATGAACAGGCATCGTCAGCATAAAAAAGATGAGAAAATAACGAGCCATGCAATTGAAAACCTTAAACAGCCCATCATCAAACAACACGGGAGAAAGAGATATTAAACGACTCCATAAGTAAGAATGTAAAAGATAAGGGCCAACGATCACCTTGTATCAAACCACAATCACAAAGGAACTCGGAACGTGGGACTACCATTAACCACATATGGAAGCCATGGAGAAGTAACAATACAAGCCACGGATCCACCTACACCAATTCGTCCCAAACCCAAATGCTTTAAGAAAATCCAAGAGATAATCCCACCAGAACCGATCATACGCCCTTAGCAAATCAACCTAAAAAACATAGCTTGCTTTCTTTTCCGCGTACACCAGTTTAACACCTCATTTAAGATAAAAGGACATCCAAAAATTGTTCTATTAGCAACAAAGGCCGATTGAGTCTTGGAACTAAATCGATATAACAGTAGCCAAATGAATTAAGCTAAAGACTTTCGTGATCACCTATAAACGCACCAAATCAACTATAGGCAAAATCATTAACGAACTTAGCATCATTAACTTTAAGGAATTAAGGCGATGAAAGACGAATTACACCCCCTTGGTGAGAACGTACCGAGACTTAAAAATAATCGAGCCCTTATCGCATAAATCCGCCCGAAAAGACTCCAATACTTCCTAAAAAATGTCAAACGTATAACCATCGGGCCAGGACCCTTATTCTCGCCACAGTTCCAAAATCCCTACAATTTCGTCCCTCGATAACTGCCCTATCCAGCCCATCCACCTGATCCGAAGATAAACCGATTATGCAAAGGAGCATTAAGTTTGAGACGAGCATGACCAAAGATGTACGGATGCTAAATCAACTTCAAAGTGATTCTTAATGCCTCCTTCACATACTCGATCAGTACACCAAGTGCCCTCAACATAAAAACACCACGAATCGACAACTGAGAAACCTTTTCTATTAATAATACCAGAAAGAATTTAGAATCTCATCCTTCGAATAGCCCATTTGAATTTTTAGATTTTGAACCGATCCTTAAACCTCCAAAGTTAGATATCTTGCATTCCAAACATTAAATCGCATCTTTCGAACCCAGTTCGTGAATGTACGGGGCGTACTGGACTAACGAACATATCTCTTATATTCACTTCAAAACCTTGGTCATCCAATATCATGTTATGTAATATTATACAACAACACATGATTCTTTTCAACGCGTTAATTTCGTAACCACGTGCGGGTTGTTGTATAATTTCCCAACGACCTTGTAGGAAGAGTCTCATCGTCGGCAAAATAGTCGTCGATTAGCTGTTGTTCCGCCGTTTCTCGTTCACGAGGTATGTATGTCCTCGTCCTCTTTGGAGCCGATCCCGAACCTCGGCTTCTTGCTCACACAAAGCTACAAATTGTTCATCTACTCGCAATAATCACAGCATAATCGATCCCGGTCTGCCTGTTATTTTTTTTTGAAATCAACATCATGGTGGTCCGTAGTGTTGGTGGCTCGAGATGATTGGTAACGTAGGTGTTGAGGTATTGGGATTGTTTGGATCCATAGTTAAAAGAAAATTGAGTATTATTGAAGTAGAAAATATATTGAAAGTGTATCTGAAGTATGCAATAATAAGGAGGTATTTATAGGATTTTTAAAAGGTAAAAAATAATTTTTTTAGGGTATTAATTTATTAAAAAAATCCGCTCCTCTACCGTTATAAAATGGTCAAATTTTCAAAAAAAAAAAAAACCAACCGCGTTGGCTGGTATTTATGGCGCGAGGGCTGGTGTGGTGCGCCGTTCTCAACCATGGGCTGGTACCATGGCGCCAAGTTTACCAGCCATGGTACCGAAAGCTCTTATTACAATGTTTACAAACAAAGTAAAATTGACATTGTATAAAAAAATAAGGAGAAAATTGTAATGATGATGCTTTTCTTTATGGACAATTACGAGACGGAGTCGGTACATAATTTGCTTTGGTAAAGAATCATTCAAGTATTCAAAGTCACGACTCACGAGTCTTCTAATACCTTGATTTCTAGGAAGCAGAAGGGTAGACATAAATTTTCACTTTTTTCTACTTCACACAGAGCCTTCATCTCTTTCTCTTCTTTTCACTTCTCACTTCTTCAAATCAAAATTATGAAAGAAGTACCGAAGGAGCACAAAAAAACAAATGACATTTTTCCTTGCAGAAGAAGACTTTAGATATAATTTTTTTTCAGATGAAGAGATAAAATGTATGAAAAATCAAACGAAAACTCATGCGAATAAATTTGCATTCGGTCAAATGAATATGTCATATTTACATTTGATGTTGTTAGAGCATTGGGTGTAATGGCGCACACCCTCGCCAAATCCTAGGTGGCAACCCACTCGGCGCTGCTGAATGATCGCCACGACACCTCCATGAACCGCCAAACCCACTCTCGCCATGTACACAACAAGGTAAAAGACAAAAAAAACTTACCGTTTGATTAAATGTACATATTGTTTTTCTCTTTTTCTTTTCTTTTTACAGGTGATGGAAATGAAGAAGAAGCCGTGTTTTTCTTTTTTTCTTAAAATATGAAAATGAATATGATGTATAAGGGATAGACAGTATATAAACTTTACTAAAAAAACACAATCAAGCCCATTGGTGAGCCTAAGGGCATCAACAATGGGGGGTTTATGAAAATGTTTAAAACTCATGAAAATGTTTATCTTTTGTTTCAACCATAGTGAACTTATAGTTTATATCTATGTGGCATGAAGAGGTCCAAGATCCTAGACCTATTCATAATTTAATGCATGTGTTATGGTTGAACATTTCATATTGTTGTAAAAGGTTTATACATAGTGGTATGAGGTTTATACTATCAAAAGCTTTATAAGTTTATGACTTGACATTTTATAAACCTATTGAAAAACTTCACCATTGTGGATGCTCTAATAGAAAACACAATCAAAGCCTTTTATACTTTTAATTTTTAGTACTGTAGTACTATAAATAAAGGTATGTTTAACAATTTTTTTTTAATTTTATATAGTTTGTTCGAAAAAATGGAAAATATAAAATAAAATTGTGGGTGAGTTGAGTCTAAATGACTAAGTTGTGGTGTGTTGTGAGTGGGTGAATATTTTGAGATGTGAGTGTTGAAATAATGTGACAGAGCCCAAATGGCTAAACTTTGTGTGCCACGGTGCCACCACACCCATTGCTCTTATGTGTTATAAAATCTATTAGGCATAAAATTTGTTGCATTAATTAAGTATACCGATTCCTACCCAGGGACGGAGCTATGTTATGCTTAGGGTTGGCCAAGGCCCACCCAAGAGAGATCTTAGTTATTAGTGTCATGCATGTAAATCTTATATTTTTGACGTGTTTGTTCTAATTTATCTGCTTTTGGCCCATCCAAAAATATAAAGAATACCAATGCAAACTGTTACTGGCCCATCCAACTTGAAAGTAACAGTTAATTATTGAAGGAAAACAAGGATCATGAGTGTTTAATTGGAACAGAGTAAATGCAATCCGTAATGACAATGTTATGGTTGATTAAGTCATTAAGATTTAAAATGGTTCCTACTCAAGGTCATTATAATCTTAAATATTGATACTTGTTTATAAGTAATATAGTTTCACAATTAATGTATTCATTTGCTTGAATTTTTTTTTGTATTGGCCCACCCAAGTAAAAGATCTTGGCTTCGTCACTGTTACTACCCCTAATTCTTCTTTTGAATCTGACTTTAAACTAAGGTTGTGTTTTGAAATAAGCGTTTTGGAGCATTATGGAGCGTTTAGAAGCGACAAGCGACGAGTGGTAAGCATTTGTTTGTTTGACAACATCTCAACAAGCATTTGAAACATTCTTAACTGCTCTAATCTTAAATGCTTCTTGAAGAAGCGACAAGCTGTAAGCGTTTGCTTGTTTTACACTTTATAATTATAGTTACAACCATGTTACCAAACACGTTTCTAAGCAAATAGCTACTAACCAGGCATTCTACCTTTGTCGATCGGAACCAATACCACTGCATTGCGCTCGAACAGTTGAGCGGCCGCCGGCCCTTCCGTGCACAGATATAGATTCATTCTTCGTACCTCTGGTCCAGCCTCACAACCCTTCGCGGGTTGGTAAGAAGTCAGTCTTGTTTGGTAAGACGGAATTTGACAAAGAAAAGAGAGTGCTCGCCCCGGCCAACAAAGACCGTAATTACATAGATAACTGCTCCTCCCCTTCTCCGTCTTTAAGGCTTTAAGGCGAACCGTATGGCGGCTGGAAATAAAGACGACCTCACCTTCTCGTAGATGGTGTCAGTGAGAGCCATTTTAGTACCCCCCGTTGACCTTTTTTTGTAGATAGAATCTTCAATGAGTGGAAACAAGCAACCTTACTAAGCTAAGAAAGGTGCTTGTTGAGTAAGGCCGGCTTTCTTCCAATGCTTGAGCGCTTCTTTCTCATATCGATCATTCAATATCCTTGACTTTTCAATAAGGGGCGCGTTAGCTAGGCCGTTTTCTTGCAGGAGTGCTAGCGCACGCACTTGCGTTTTCTTCGCTTGCTCTGTAGTATGAGCCTCATACAAAGCCGCACATTGCTTACTGCTACATGTCGCCAAACATAGCCTTAAGTAACAAATCTGACTATAAACCAGATTGACTGGTTTGTAAGCGTCGGGTTGAATTTTGCAATCTCTAACCTACATGTGATTCCAATAGCTTGCAGTTTGATGGTGTATTGTATAATAAAAATGATGATATAGCTTGAAGGACAATGCATTTACTAGGAAGGGTCCTGGGTGACTATTAAAAAGTCAAAAGAAGCCCAAAAACGGTGGTCTCTATGGACTTAGAATTGGAGGCAACTAATAGGATCAATTCAAAACATTTTCTGTTATAGCACTAGTCCAGGAACGGTGAATATGATTTCTTGAAATTTTTCTTCAAGCCCATATATTTCCAACTCCTTCCATTCTGTTAAAGCGATTTTGGATTACTTGCTACTTGCTAGTGCTACTTCCTAACCACTGTGACGTTGTTCGTTGTTTCAGGTTAAAGATTTAAGTATTACACATACGAGTCTGTTTTGATCTAAAATTGCCTAGGAAGGATACTTTTGTGAAAAATATTATGGTTTTTCTTTCTCTAAAATTAGTCATAGAAGTGAGAAGTTGATGTATAATTAAATCGATTGGTTCAGTGACACGATAAGCTCTTGTCTGTATCTGTTGTAATGGTTTGCGCCGGCACCTTGATATTTTCTAATGAACATTTCCGTCAAAAAAGCATATACAAGAAAAAGAAAAACTCAATTAATTTGACTACAGTATATTATAAGGTTTCTTGATTTAAGCATGTGTTGGATTATACTCCCTCCGTCTCATTTTTATTGTCTACGTTTCCTTTTTGGAATGTCCCAATTTAATTGTCCACTACTAAAAATAGATAGTGAAGTTTGATCAAGTTTACTATATTACCCTTGTTTGAAATTATTATTACAAACTTTAAAGAAGACTTTAATTAAATAGCTAAGGGTAAAACTGTCTTTCTGTCAAAAAGTAAGAAAGAGAAAGCAGTAATAAATGCACTTTTCTTAAACTGTGTGTTTTTTGTCGAGGGACAATAATTTTGGGACGGAGGGAGTATAATGTTACTATATAAGCTTATATAAAGTACTAGCAAGTAGCTGGCAAATAAAAGTACAAATAGATATTATAGAAAGGGAAGAAGAGAGTTACACTGGTTGATAAACCACTCCTACCAATTAAGCGACCTATTTCTTGTTCTTACTCGATAGCCAGGTGAATGATGAAAATTTGATGTCAGCAGGAAGGAGAACTTTTTGTTGCTGCTTATGAGAAAAAAATCCACCATATCAAAGTATTTGAGAAACTTGCGGTCAAATGGAGCGCAATCCGCCAAAGTTAACCCCTCTTGTAAGCAATTACTGGGGGCCCAAGATGTTCAACCAATTAAGAATGTCTTTCCAGTTCCCATGTACCACTTAAAATTTCACACACGGTGAATAAGTGAGGTTCTGATTCAAGATCAACGTCACACTTAGGGAGTAGTAATGTGTGTGAGAGGCAGCAAGGCTTCTATCACAAACCAAGCAATTCGGATTTGATTTTAATCAATACAACCTCAGAAAAATGTTTTTAAGACTCAGTTCACCTAGCGAATTGTCATGCCAAAAGCTTCTTTTGTCACGTTTCCAATTTTCTTTGAGTAAGCATTAGAATTTTTCCTTTGTGAAAGCAAAATAAAAATAACCACAAAAAGACCCAAGCCTCATAGAAAGAAAACAAGACACCCGCCTCTAACTTTGGTCCAACAAGCTTTTGAACCAAAAGATAACAAAAGAGAGTCAAGAGACATCAAAATAAACTACGAGTAAAAGAAAACATAGTTACTGGCACCATCTCAATCCTTATATATGACTAGCCCAATTACAAAAAGCAAAAGCAACTAAAGACCAAAGCACACAACTATCAACACAATGTTTTAAAACTCGATTTTTTTAATGGGTTAAGTCCATTAAATAGAAACGTACTTTCCAAAATTTATAGTTATAGTAAACACACTTGTTTTATTATCAATCTAACCATTCAAACTTTCAAATTTGTAAGCTTATAGGAAATGAGCTTGGCTGCTACCTGTTACAACCGGTTAATTTTTTTATTATTTTTCTTATTACTTTTTGGTGACATGGATTTGCCATCGTGTAGATATATACTAATGGGTTTTTTTTACCCGCAATGCTCACCCGACCCAAACTATACCTTTTTAATTAAGGGTCCGGTTCCCTTCATCTCCCCCAAAATTACTAACCTAATCTTATCTATTCATATCTCTGATTCTTTCTTTCCCAGATCTATTCATATAACCTTCTCGCCTAATAAGAAGCCACATACACTGTGTCTTCATGATATCATCTAACCCTCATAAAAACTATAAAGCTCACACCACACCCCCATAATTTTACTCCAAAAGTGCACTTCTCTAATTGAATAACACGGATGCATATTTGATTGAATCATATATCCACGAAGAACTTAAGACAAATAAATCTTCAAGATCTTTAACTTCATTTATCAAAGAGAGATTTATCTCTTGACAGATCGGTGATGATTTCTTTTTCATGTGTTTGATCTTTTAAAGGTCATATCTTGTTAACCATAAGAAATCACTAACAAGATCGATCTGGAGGTCGGGGAGGATTAAACAAATAAGTTGCCATTGTATTATTTAGTGAGAGAAAGGAAAGATGTGTGTTTTCTAGAGAGAGAAACACACACACCTTATTACAAGTAAAATGAATCCTCTTCACCCCTCCATGGAAGTATGGAGGGGATATATATATAGCCCGGGACACAATCTACTTACTACACTTGACATTTCTAGTCCTTGTGTGTCCGGCTAATGTAAACTAATGTAATTCCGTATTAGCCGACATATTTTAAGGCTAACAATCTTCCCCCAATATGTGGACA